>PVKN010012646.1:0-20584 GCA_004027915.1 Capromys pilorides
TCCAAAATTCAAATTGTGAGTCCAACTTAGAGGCCAGAATGTTGTGTATTATATGTACAAAATGATTTTTATCAGATTAAGAATCTTCTATACCTATTAAGTATGGATATTGTTGGATATTTTCAAAGGTTTTTTTTCTGCATTTTTTGAGATGATTGTGTGATTTTTGTCTAGCTTCTGTTTTATATATTATACATACTGATTTGCATATGTTTAAACATCATTGTGTCCCTTGAATGAGGCCTTTTTGCTCATGATAAAAGATCTTTTTGATGAGTCATTCCATTCTGTTTGCCAGTATCTTACTGAAGGTTTTTGCATCTATATTTATTAATGAGATTGGTCTCATTTTAGGGCCTCCTTGAGAAATTGTAGGGTGCTAGTTTGGTAATCATGAATTGCTTTGAGTGCTCTTTATTATGAAAATATTTTGGGCTGGGGAGATAGCTCAATAGAGTAAGCACTTGCCTGGCAAGCACAAGGGCCTGAGTTTAATCACTGGTTCCACACACACACACACACAAAAATTATTTCTGCATCGTTTTTGAAAGATAGTATTCCAGGATATATCAGCATGCGCTGGAAATTTTCTTTTAGGGCTTCACTCCAAGCCCTTCTGGCCTTTCAGAGTTGTGCTGAATTCTGCTGTAATAAAGAAGCTTGTTTTTTTTATATACAACTCATTGCTCTTCTGTAACCAATTTTAAGATTTTGTTCTTGTGTTGGAGTTCCAGGATTTTGACTAGAATGTGTCATAATGTTCTTTTCTGATAGTGGCTGTTTGGGTTTTATATGTCATTTACCTGTATGTTAAATATTTTTTCTTTATTTGAAAGCTTTCTGCTATTGTATCAATGAACAGACTTTTTAAGGCCTTTTGTACTGTCTTCTGATTTTTCACAAAGTCAATTAAGCTTACTCTTTTCTTGCCTCACCTCATAGCTGTTAGACTCATTTTCATGTTCTTGTTTTTAAGGTGTTTCTAATTAATTATTCACTGAAAGCTGCCCTGTTTTCTAGTTGACACATTGTTCTCACATTGTTGCCCACTGGCACATTAGAATTTTCAAATGCCTAAGTTTCTATTTGGGGTCTTTTTATAGACTCCTAATTCTTTTCTTGGTGGCCAGTTCAACACACTTGGGAGTAAGCCAGCGTAGCAAATGGTGCCAGAGATCAAACCCTAGTCCCTGTGCTTGCCTAAGGAGGAGCTTAGTCTGCTGAGCTATCTTGCCGGCCTCCCTAATTCTTTTCTACCAATGTTTTGCATCATTTTATTTATTAGCTCAGCTAGTATCTTTAGTAGATTGGCTCATCATTTCATTTATGCAGCCCAATATCTTACTACTTAATATCTTCTGTGAACTTGTGAAATGCCTTATTAATCTGTTTTATTTTCTCCCCTGATAATTTCAAATAACGCAAGTGTGTATTTCTTTATTTTATCCCCTTTGATACTTCATGGATCAACCCTAGGAAATGTTTTATAATTTAAAATGTTTTCTTTCATGGAAGCGTATTTCTGTTTTTCCTTTATTGTATGTCCACCATTTTTATTGTTTGTCATTTTCATTGGGTCTCAGAAATGAGAGGAAGGAAATCTGTGCATGAATTTATTTCACCATTTTGAATCAGATGTTCAATGATACTATTAAGAGATGCAGTTTTTAAAATATAATTCATATAGGTATTAGTAATATCAAAAAGTACTCTTCTATATAAACACAAAATTTCATAACAAAATGATAGAATAACAATAGCTAATATACTGTGTATCATGCTGTTAAAAGAATGGCCAATATGTTACTCAGAGAAGAGATTAAGTTTTCTATTTTTATATTGCTTTGCAGTATTTCTAGTTTTCTTAGTTCAATTTAATGAGATTTTCACATTTAACAAAAGTTTGGAGGGCTGGCCAGATAGCTCAGTGGACTAAAGCACCTTCTTAGGCAGATGCAGGGGCCAGGGCTTCGATCCCTGACCTGCAGTGCTGGCGCCACCCCCTCAGGTGCACTGAGATGGCCACTGAGGCTAGAGGTGGTGGCACACACCTGTAATCCCAGCATGTGGGAGGCTGAAAAGCAGGAAAGATCACTACAGGTTCAATCTGTGTAATGAGACCCTGTAGATCCTGTACTAAATACATTTAAAAAAAATTTTTTTTGAGCAGTTCTTTTACATAAAGCCTAGGTCTTGTGGGAAATGTAGGAAGGGGTGATGTGATCATCTTGCCTTCAGCCTCTTCTCTGATGTGAGCAGGAAGACATGTGAAGACACTAAAATAATGTGCAGATGCTTGGCGACTCCCACCAGACTTTCATAAGATGATAAATGAAATTAGAAATCACTTCAGTGTAAAGGTTTAAAAACTGAAATATTTTATAAATAGATGGATAAAATTTATGTAAGCAAAGGTTGGAGTTGAGCGGAGGACTCTTTCCATTAAAATTGTCTGAAAGTAACTCCAGAATAAAAGCACAAACTTGTTATAAAAAAAAGTGACTTTGACTACTGCATAGATATAGATATAGAATGATGGTGGTTCTAAAGGCAGGATTATCTTTGAAAAGAAGGAATCTTAACCTTTAAGTAGGACAGGAGACTATTGTAACTTTCTGAGGTGGAAATGAAGAGTGTAAAGAATTTTTTGACTTACGTTACTCTCACTTGAATGGGACAATTTTGGAACCTTTGAGAGTAAGCTATGGATGTTCCTGGGGCCCAAGGTTAGAAAGTTGGAGAGGATTTTCGTATAAAAACACATTTGAGATTTTACATTTATTTACATTTGGAGCTAGAGTTGAGGCTGCAGAGTAGATATTAGTAGTTTAACAAAATGGGCAAAACATCTGGTTTTCTACCTATAGAATGAATTTTACTAGAAAAATACTGCTCAAGGGAACAAGAACAATGCCAGCAAATAGTGTGGACTTATTTTCTTGAATGAGTGTTCCCCTTAGTCACTACTGTGCCTCTAGAATGCCCTTTTTTAAAAGTAAAATTTAACTATTATGGCTATGTGTGATGTGTAAGGTAATGTGAATTTGTATGAAGAGTAGCAATCTTTTTTGTTGTTAATCTTTGGGTGTTAAAATTATAAATTTCGACTAGTAATGTGAGTTTTTCCTAAATGATTTCAGCTAGACAAGTAAGAAGTATCACATATAAAAATCCTTAAGCAGTGTCATTTAGTAAGGATCGTAAAGCCTATTTTTAAACGCAGGTGCAAGTGGCATGAAGAAAATGATATTCTCTTCTGTGCTTTAGCTGTTTGCAAGAAGATTGCGTAAGTTGGGGCTGTTCCTTCCTATTGCTGTGCTCTGTTAAATCCTTCTCTGCCTCTTTTGCTTGCTGCTGCTTCTGCGGCAGCAGTGACTCTGCTTGCCTTACTACGCATTCTATTATAAAACACAGGTGGTTTTAATTTCACATTACTTTTGTTCTTCTGTCACTATTTATCTGAACAGTTGGGGTGTGTCTTCAGAAGCACGTACTGAAATTTTTCCCTCTTGGACTCCTGTAGGAAAATGGAATTCCCTACTGTCCCTGACATGTTCACAGTGAGGCTGTAATTTGTGTGTTTCTGCCAGGGGGCTCTGAACCATTGGGCAGCAGTGGACAGTCCCAAAGATGGTACAAGCCACCTGACAGGCCAGCTGTACAAACATCACCGGTGCTTCAGGCCAAGAGGACCACATTAAGGACAGCTTTCTTGTGAAAATGACCCCACACATATACTTTTTTTATTTTTTATAAAAAGTACTTGGAGTTCCAGATCTCATGGTGCTCTAGTGGCCCCTTTACACAGCAGATGGTTGACAGTTCTTGGTTCTGAAGATTAACTGTTGGTAATTGTAATTTAAGTTCTGCTTGTGCCCTCTGTTTGCCTTGAACATATGAAAATCATGGTCATCTTCGTACTCATCCCCATTTCCTGTAACCCCGAGTTTTATTTTTCTTACTGTTAATCAGAAGATTGCTTACCAGTAATAAGTTGTCATATGATGCAAATTGCTGCCTGTTCCTGTCTCTTCTCTGAATCTCTGTATTTCTTTTTTCCCAATTTAGAATAGTATTTCGCAGATGCTTTGTTAGAAAGTTTAAAATATGAATGCTTTTTGAGTGAACTGATGAGATATTTAGAGTGAGCTTTCTCAATTCCTTTGAAAGGTACTGCATTAGCAACTCTCTGGCCACTCTCTTTGGAATCCAGCTTACAGGCGCTCATGTACCACTTCAGGATTATGAGCCCAGCAATCGTGTGACACCCAAAATGGTTGTATTGGATGCAGGGCGTTACCAGGTAAGAAGCCTTGTTTATCAGCAAAATATGAGCTAGCTTCAACTTGTTTTTTGAAAAGGCTCTTCACCTTCTTGGTTCTAACCAAACCTTGGTTGCTTTAAAAAAAAAAAAAAACACTGCTTTGTTCTTTCAAATGATGACACCTTATTCTTCCTCATTTGCTATAGACCTATATTTGAAGTAGTTTTCCTTGATTATGGCTTCCAGACTTTTTTTACCTTCTCCCTAAAATTTTGAGGCCTCGAATCTCATGCCATCCACGTTGCTATAGGTTGTAACATTTTTGGAGTCATTGGACACAGATGTGTCCTCCTCATGAACTGCACTGACCAAGGAGAGCAGTTTTTCCCTCAAAATTTGTTAATGTTCCTCATAGATAGCTCTTTCAGTTCCTTGATTCCCTTCTCTTGAGTGTCTTCTGCCATAGAAAAGCTCCCACTACTGTGATTGTGTCCTAGACTCAATACTCCAGTGCCAACACTTTTTTTTACCTCTTCTGGAGCTCACAGTTTATGTCTCACTGTTTTACCCCCTTGATAGGGTCCAGAGGTACAGCAGTGTATCCTCTGTTTCACCACCTCTGTCCCATCCACTCCTTCACCTCTTTCCTTCCCAACTTAGATGGCTTAGTCTGTCATTCCTGCTGTGCTGTGTTCACTGTCAACTCCATTGGCTCTTTTTTCCCTCTCACATTTGGTGGGACAAACAACCTCTGATTAAATCTAACTCTTCACTGATTCAGCTCCTACACCTGTGAAGCTAAATGAGACTGTAAGGGTCCCACCATGCTGACTAGTCTTCCTGAATTTTCATCACCACCAACTTAAGTGGATCATTGATGTTGCCGGTGTTTCTACTCTAACACATTCCCACTAGCGTGAGCCACTGAAGATTCAAGCTGCCTGCACCTGCTTAGGAAAGCTTAGGCAAGTGCAATCTCTGGCACCACATGCTGCACTAGCCCCACCCTCCAGGACACGCTGAGCCAGCCATAATAAAATAAATAAGTAAAACTCAAGCTGCCTAGCAGCAAGATAAACAAATTAGACCCCATCATGAATGTCTTAATCTTTCATTCAGACACAGTTATTTTTGCCATTTTTCCCTTTCTGTTATCTTTTCTCTTACTTGCTTCTAATACTAATGCCTCCTATTTCTCTGAGAAAACAGAAGCAGTTAGGAAAGATTGTTCACACTGGGCTGGGGGGTAGCTCAGCGATCTAAGCACCTGGCTGGCAAGTGCAGGGACCCAAGTTTAAGCCCCAGTACTGCATGCCATGATGGCCCAAGGTGAGACCCTGTGCCAAATAAATATATAAATAAAAAGATTTTTTTATAAAAAAGATTGTTCACATAGTTCTGCCTTATGTAACCTGCGTCTACTATATCTGTGCTCTGTTCTTACTCTTGTTTTACTGAATGAATTATCTGTATTTCTATTTAAAAACCACTCTGTATATTGTCTTACTAATTGAGGATGTGACTAGAGTAATTTTCTCTCCTTTATGTTTTTCAGTTTTAAAATTTTTACTAGTATATGTTTGCAGTACGTAATGATGGTACTCACTGTGGGAAGTTGGTATAGATACCACATCTTAATTCTTTTGTCTTCCTCTTCCTCTCCCCTCTCTTCATCCATCTCTCCATTCCCTTCCCACCTGATCTTTCCTTTGGTTCCTTTATTTGTACTTTAGATCTCACATATAGTAAACTATGACATTTAAATTACATGTCTGATTTCATTCAACATTGTGGTCTCAGGATATATCCATTTTCCTACTTATGACTCAAGTTTGTTGAACTTGAGTGAAGTTTGTTTCCCTCTGTTCTGAATCATTATTAGCAAACATGCTGTAATCTCATCTTTTAAAAACATTTATACCCTATCCTGATTCTTTAGATTACACTATTACCCTCGTCCCTTTTGCAGCAGCAGCAGATCAGAAACTTGAAAAGTATTTGGGTGTGCGTTTGCATTTTTAAAAGGGGAACTTGAAGTTGATTTAGACCATTGATAGAAAATATTTTCCCCGTGATATTTTTCTGTTGCTTTACAGAATCAAAGAGTTGAGAGTCTAAGATTCCCTCATTTCAACTATTCTAATCAGGAACAAAGATCAAATACATTCTCAGGTAAGCATCTTAAATTCTATAGGATAAACTTTATAAAAGTTAGGCCCTGAAAACTTACTGAAATCCCAGAATATGGTACTTAAACAAGTGTTTCTAGATCAACTTGAGAAGCTTACTGAACTGGGCATTTTATTTGGATACATGTGTTTTCACAAATATAACGTACTTGTTAGACTTTTGTTGAAGATATTCAGAAGAAAAACCTTTCCTGTAGCTATAGTTTTATAGCTTTGTGATAATACCTTTTGGGATATGAGAAAAGCTCATAGCATCAAATTTCAAGTGATATCTGAAGAACTTCAATTAGGCTTTCCTGCCCTAAAAACAGAGGAAATATTTTTGTTTAGCTTTTGCCTTTACTTAAGACTCTCTCTCATGTTTATGATCCTTTAAATTATGCCTTAATGAGAGGCCTATGGTAGAATAAAAGTCAGTTAATTGAGGCATCTCTTTATAATAATGTTATAAAATTACATATTACTTTCATGCTAGGTGATTACCCATCTGGGGTGAAAATTCCAGGCCAAAGCAGCCGTGTTCGAGGAAGAGGGATAACACGTTTACTAGAGAGCATCTCCAGTTCCTCTAGCAGTGTCCACAAATTCTCCAATAACTGATAATTCCTTACCCTACAATAAAGGTATTGAACATCTGCTGTGAATTGCTCTGAAATAATATTAACCTATTTATTTCCATTATAAAACAGCAATGTTATAACAAAGACCTATAAACTATTTCTATTGCATATAACTAAGAAAATTAGCCTTTAACAAAACTAAACTTTTCTAAAGAGATACTTGAAATAAGCATACTTGGGCAGAAGTCATTTGATGGGTGAGATGCCAAAAGGAGAAAGAGTATACAATTTATCCTTAATCACATGGCTGGTTAGTGACTAAATTTAGGTCCATGCGACCACAAAATTCTTTACGTATATCAAGCACTTGTCAAACTGAATCAGGTAGCAACTCTGTGAGTGACCTAACCTGGCTCACTACTTCTAACCGGGGTACTAGGATAAGACAGAACCTAAGAGAAGAAAAACAGATTTTTATTTGGAACCACAAATCATGCTCATACATGGCAGGACAGAGACCATGCTAATTTAGGCCCATCTGATGTGAGACCTTAGTCTCACAGAAGCACTTTTTGTCAGTCATGTAACTTACTTACTTACTTACTTTATTTATTTATTTATTTTCCCAGAACCAGGGATCAAACTCAGGACCTTGCACTTGCCAGGCAGGCACTTGTGCCCCTGAGCTATCTCCCTAGCCCCTAGTCATGTATCTTTAAAAATCGTTTTAGTAGTGTCTCAATTACTCTTCCCTCATTGCTTCAAAGGAAGGACGTAAGCCTATTTGGCTCACAGATATTGGAGGTTTCAGTCCATATTCAGCTGGCTTCAAGGCAGAGTGGCACATAGCAGAGGGCAACAGTTCATGATGATGAAAGGCAGCAAAATAGCAAGAGCAAAAGGGAAGAGTGATAGCAACAATCTATCTCTTCTATGTTACATTCAGGCTATCCACCCCAGGCTGGGTGTAGCACACCCATAATCCCAGCAGTACCCAGACCCATAATCCTATCCTTGGATCTCAAATTAATCACAAACTGTAGAACTACATCTCAATGATTGCATGAGGCTTTGGGGGCATAATTATGCACAAACCATAATATTCCACCTCTGGACCCCCAAAGGCTCATGCACATGCCTTTATGCAAAAGACATTTTAGTCCATCTCTAAGAGTTGCCAAAGTCCTGACACTTTCAACATTGCTGGAAAGTCCAAGTCCCAAGATCTACAGTGAGCTCTTAGTTGTGAGCCCCTGTACAAAAGAAAAATCAAACACTTCCAATATTCGGTGGAGCAAGATAAACATTAACATTCCAAAAGTTGTATACAGCAGGAGAATATGAAGCATTGGGACCAACACAAGTCCAAAATCCAACAGGGCTAACTGTAATCCTATAGTTCCATGTGCAACATTCTCAGCATTATGTGGCGTGTTGTGAGCTGCATGTGGCTCCACCCATATAGCACTCTTGGTGGTAGCTCTCCTGGCTTCTCTCAGGGCTGCTTTGCTACCTCCTTCCAGTTTCCCTTAGGTGATCCATGTTCCTGGCTTTTCCAAACTTCTGGATTTCCACTGCACATTAAGCTTTGCACCCTCTGATTCACATACTGTCTTCTAAGGGACACAACATCTGGCCTCCCAGGCCTTGTGACATCAGGTGGAAGCCTTTTTAACCTCACGACTCCTGCATTATATAATCTTCTAAAGTCAATGCCATGTGGATGATACCAAGGTCTGCTGCCAGCTGGAGCAGTAGCCAGGCTTTCTTCTCTCTTGGCTGTAAGGGGTCAAGTGCCTGAATTGTGAGCACTCTGACCCTGATTCCAAGGAATTAATTGTCTGTGCCAGCACTATTCTGGAACCTGGTGTGGCTGCTGCTACCATTCTGGAACATGGGGCTCTGCAGCTTTTTCCCCACAGCAAAGTCTCTCACCCTTGTGATTCTGAGGCTTCAAAGAATGAAGACCTGCCACCTTCTATGATAACCTCAGACCAACCTTTCCATTCTCTTATTCCTTCTCAGCAACAGAGATCCTCTCAGCTCTATCTTTTGCATTCCACAGCTTTCTTGGAGCTTCCTTTCTGGCCAAACTCACATTTTAAATCATCCTTCTGGGCTCTTTGCTCTTAATTATCAACATCTGCCTGAAAGCCCCCAACAATAGCCATGCTACTGCCTCAGTGTTTTGCTGCTTTGAAATATCTTTTGAAAGATTAATCAGTCCACCATACTTAATTTCAGTTCTCAGGCAAAGTCTCTAGATATGAGCAAATATTCAGATAAACTTTCTGCCATGCTGTAACACAAATCATCTGGAGTCCCAACAACCAATGTAGTCCTTTTTCCTAACAGAAACCTCCCCAGCCTGGTATTTGCAGGCAGGATTTCTATCAGCCTTCTGGTCTTCTGAGCTCTGATCAGAATCTCCCATTCAAAACAGCCAAAGCTGTTTTAGTGCTTTGATCATAGGCAACATCTCCAAACCTTTTTTACTTCTTCACATAAACCATTCCCAAAAGGTTGTAATCCAAGTGGTTAGATTTAGTCACTACAACGACCTTACTTCTGTGGTACCGAATTCTGTCTCAGTTCCTTCTCTCATTACTGGGACAAATACCCAGCACTCAAAATGAAGGAGTAAAAGATTTATTTAGCTCACAGTAGAGATCTCAGTCCATACTCACCTGGCTCCAAGGCAGAGAGGCACGTGACAGGGGGCGTCAGTTCTTGGTGGCAGAGGTAGGAAAATAGCAAGAGCAAAAGGGAGGAGTAACCGCAACAGAGAGCAAGTCTTTCTCTTGTTACATTCAGGCTATTTGCCCCAGGCTGGATGTAGCAAACACACCTATAGCCCCAGCAGTACCCAGACCCATAATCCCATCCTTGGATCATGAATCAATCACAAACTATAGAACTGTGCCTCAACGATTGCATGAGGCTTTGGAGAGAGAGATACATACAAACCATAATAAGTGGTGATCCTCCTCTCCCTAGTGCTGGGATTGCAAACATGTGCCACCACACCCTGGCTGGCTTTTTGCAGGGATGGCATGGCATGCATTACTGGGGATTTAACTCAAGTCCTTATACTTGCCAGGAGGTGTTTACACCTCTGAGCTGTCTCCCCAGCCCAGTAATATAACTTTGAGGGAAATATTTGTCTTATTATCTGCTTTTCTTTGTTACAGTTTATACCTGAATGTCCCTGAAGAGTCTCATGTACTCATAGATGGGATTTTTGGAAGGTGGTTGAATTACAGAAGCACTAGAGCTAAGTTGCTTTTCAAGAGGTGAAGCCTTCTTAGACATGGTCACTGGGAGAGTGTGCTGGAAAGGAGCTATCTCCCTCTCACTTCTCCCCTCTCTGTCCGGGGTGCCTTGACGTTAGCAGCTTTCCTGTGCTAGTCTTTTTCCACCATGCCTTCCTGCCTTAGAGGTGGCCAGCTGTGGCCTTAAAATGTCAGCCAAAATAAATCAATCTATCCTACCTCCTCTCCTTTTCCTCTCTCCCTTTCTTCTCCTTTCCTATAAAGTTTTGTGAAACCTTTATCACTCTGAAGGAAGAGACACCTCCATTTTATACACCAAGGAAAAAAGAATTTAGGTCACATAGCTACTAAGTGAAGGAAATGTTATTTTCAGCCAGGTCTTTCTGAATCCAAAGATCATTACACTGTCTTCTAGCTCCCTTTTTTTCTATTTCCAATACCAGATACTCAAAGAAGAAAATTGATAGATTATAAATTTATATACTATATTTTCAAACAGCAGGAAATTTTTACCTTCATAGCCAGACTTTGAAACTACTTTATCTCTGTTAAAAAAAATCAGCATCTGTTATTGTTTGTGTCTAGATATCCCTTTCAAAGCCTCATGAAATTATGGGGCAGCTTCTAGAGTTTGTGATTAATTCTTCATCCAATGCTGGGATTATGGGTGCAAGTTTTTTACCTTCTCTGGGGTAGATAATCTTCATACAAATCTCCCAGTGATTTATTTTTGAAAAGGGGCTTGCTAGCTGCTGTACCTGCTGCTCCTGCCTTTGCTCTTTACTGTTTTCTACTACCATAATGGCTGCCTTCTGCCATTGGCAAGGCTGCCTTTGGAGCCAGCTAAGAATGGAGTGAAACCTCCATTACCTGTGAGATAAATAAACATTTCCTTCCTTAATTTTGGGTGTTAGTATTGTGTTCCAGCAATGAGAGAATAATTAAGACAGAATTTGGTACCAGAGAAGTGGGGTCATTGCTGTGACTAAACCTGAGCCTGAGCCTTTGGGAATGTCTTTTTATTTTTTTGTGGGACCAGGGTTCGAACTCATGACCTTGCACTTGCCTGGGAGGCACTTGTGCCACGGAGCTATCTCCCCAGCCCTGGGATTGTCTTATGGGAAGAAATAGGAAAGATTTGAAGTTGTCACCTGAAGGAGAAGTACTGCGATGCCTTCAGCTGTTCTGTTTGATAAATTCTGATCAGAAGTCAGAAGACTAGAATGCTAATGAAAGTCATGTCTATAAAGACCAGGCTGGGAAGGCTTCTGCTGGGGAAAAGAGAACTGCTTTAGTTGTTGGAATCCAGATAATGTGTATTATAGCTTGGTAGAAAGTTTTTGCTCATGTCCAAAGACTTTGGCCGAGACTGAAATTAAGCACAGTGGACTGATTGATCTTGCAAGAGAAATTTCAAGATAGCTGAATATGGAAGCAGTGGCATGGCTGTTGTTGGGCACTTTTAGTGAGATATTGAAAATCAAGAGCAAAGAACCCAGCAGGGTGATTTAAAATGTGAATTTGGCCGGAAACAAAGCTCCAATAAAGCCATGGAGTGCAAAGATAGAGCTGAGAGGATCTCCATTGTGGAGAAAGAACAAGAGAATGGAAAAGTTGGCCTGCGGGTATCACAGAAGGTGGCAGGTCTTCACCCTTTGCACCTCAAACTGCAAGTGTGAGAGACTTCACTTTTTGGAGAAGGCCCCATGTTCCAGAGTGGTGGCAGTGACCATACTAAGTTCCAGAACAGTGGCATTGTAGAGAATTTGTTCCTCAGGATCAGGTTCACTGTGCTCAACAATCCAGGCACTTGACCCCTACAGCCAAGAGAGAAGAAAACCTGGCCACTGCTCCAGCTGGCAGCAGACCTTGGTATCCTCCATGAGGCATAGGTTTTAGGCACATGAAGGATGCAGGAGTTCTGAGATTAAGAAGGCTTCCACCTAGATTTCAGAAGGAAACCTGAGAGGCCAGGCAGTGTGCCCCTGGGAGGGCAGTGTGTGAAGCTGCCAGTGAGAAGCCTAACATGCAGTGGAAAACCCAGAACTTTGGAAAATCCAGGAGCATGGATTGTCTGAAGAGTGCTGTACAGAGGGCACAAAGCCAGCCCAAAGGAGAAGCCATGGGAGCTGCAATCAGCAGCAGTGCTGTAGAGGTGGCGCCACATGGAGCTCACAGTTTGCCACAGATTACTTCAAATGTTTGACATGTAACTGCAGAGCTAATGTTTGGATTTTGAACTTGTGTTGGTCCCAATGCTTTGTGCTCTGTTGTTTGTACCTTTTGGAATTATAATGTTGGTTTTCATTTTTTGTGTGTATGTGTGTGTGTGCCATTGAATGTTGGAAGTGTTGAACTTTTCATTTGTACAAGGACTCAGAGCTAAGTTTGCCTTAAATCTTGGAGGAGACCTGCGACTTGGACTTTTCAGCAATGTTGAAATTGTTAGGACTAACAACTCGTAGAGATGAACTAAAATGTCTTGCATAAAAGGATGTGCCTAAGTCTTTGGGGAGCCAGGGACACAATGTTATGGTTTGTGTGTCATGAAGCAGCTTCTAGAATTTGTTATTAGTTCTTCATCCAATGCTGGGATTATGGTTGTAAGTGCTACACCTGCCTTGGAGCAGATAATCTGTATACAAATATAAGGAGGGGAGAGAGTCTTGCACCTGCTGCTCCTCCCTTTGCTCTTTGCTGTTTTCCGCCTACCATGATGACTGGCTGTCCTCTGCTATGGGCCAGTCTGACTTGGAACCAGCTGAGTATGGTCTGAAATCTCTGCTAAGTGTAAACTAAATAAAGTTTTCCTTCCTTAACTTTGAGTGTCAGTATTTTTGTTCCAGAAGTGAGAGAAGAGTAACTGAGACAGCATCATGTTAGGCTGGCTGAGGAAGAGGAGCAAAGGTCTAAAATTGCAATTCATGCCTATGACTTCAGTTAGCAAAGTGTTATTCTGTGGTATCTGAATCCAGTTGTGGTAATTGTTCAAATCTTATTTTTAAAATCTTAGTAATAATAATTGGTTATATTTTATATCTGTACATTAAAAAGCAGGCTTTAGGGATTTATTATAGGAGTATAGCTGGTTTTTTACTCCAGAGATAATAAAAATTCCCAAATCATGTAATTAATATACAGTTTAAACTCTATTTTCTGTTTTAAAAATTGTTTTGGCATTGAAATCAATTTTTTTCTGTCTGTGCTCCTGGAGGTTGAACCCTCATCTTCACACTGAGCTATATTCCCAGACCTTTGGGTCTTTTAAAAATATTTTTTGGAGGAACAACCTGCTTGGGACCCCCCTCCTGTCCCTCTTTTGGAAAGGAGCTTTCTTTTCCCCAATACATCTATTCTGCTCATAAAAAATAAATAAAATAAAAATAAAAACATTTTTTGTATTGAGACAGTATCTTACTAAGTTAGTACATTGTCCAGGCTGGACTTTTGAACTTGTGATCCCACTCCTTCAGTCTCCTGTGTACCTGGGATTTCAAGTGTGTGCCCCTGTACATGGGTTTGCTTTGTGTTTTTGGCAAAGATTCGATCTGGTCATGAGGCCTTTCATGGAGACACACTCCTTGCCTTGCTTCTCACCTCTCTCATTGGGGTACTATCTTTGCACATTTCTGCCATGGCAAGCTCAAATTGTCCTTCCAAAAGACTGAATGAGTTATTGGGGCACTCATAGGTAAGCTGGTTGATAGTGACTTTTGGTCCTTCTAGCTCCCCTGTACGGTAAGCAAAACCATGGAATTTGCTACAACAATACTATATTACTGCGTTTAATTATAGATGTTTGAGTTTATGACTTAGTGCCTCAACTTTAAAGTGCACATATTACTAGATGAGAGGGTGTAGGGTAAACATTAGAAAAAATAGTTACTGTTTGAAGTAATAAAAAATTTCATAACAGCTTTATACTGTAAAGAGAAAGAAAACTACCTTTCCTATGGGCTCCATTCCCACTCCAAAAAGGAAAAGGTAATGCTTAATTTTATTTATTCAGTGAAATTTTTTATACTGTTTAAGCATTGTGTTAAAAACACTAAAGTGGATAAAGATAGGGCTTCTGACCTTGACAAACTTATAGTTTAATAGAGATAATAAACAATTATGTGCATTGATTAAAGTGCTCTTAAACATCAGAGACATGTAGACAGCAGTGGAATAGGATCAAGAATTTAGAAATAAACCTGTATGTTGATTTTCTACAAGGATTCCTCCATTCAGTGGGAAGAAGGAATACTCTTTCTCATAAATGGTGCTGAAACAACTGGATAGGTCCATAAAAATGGTTGGACTTTACAGTTTGAAGGATGCTGTTCCTTTCAATTCACATTGAAAACTGAATCCAAGAAGCAGTAATTGTCTGCTCCACCCTGGTTCCGCCACCTTGGACTGCTGGCCCCAATGGCATGTGCCTGGTGCCCCTGTTCCGTGGGACCTGCCCACAGCCCAGCACTCTGACTGGCCTGAACCCTGAGAAAGAACTCAGCACAGTCTCTGGCGTGAGCCCTGGCAGCCACAGCAGAGGCTTCAGAGGAAGAGAATTCAAAAGGAAAACAGCCTTTCTGCAGTTGATAGTATCATTGCCTTTTTTTGTGGTGCTGATGTTTGTGGAAGAACCTTGAATGTCTAGGGACTTTGAAACCCTGCTGCTCATAATCTTCAGTCTTCTTCTCATCACTTCAGCACTGGGATTGCCAGGGACCTTGATGCACTGGAGCACATGTACCCAGTAGTTCGTGTGTCTATCTAATACCACTCCCAAGTCGGGCTCCATTCTGGTGTCAAAAGTTGACAACATAAAATCATTGCAAAACAAGACAAGGTACTGGCTTTATGGTACTGCTCAAGAAAGCCAAGTTTGTGATGCACCATGCAAGGCTCACAGCACAACTTTTACTCATGGGATATGTTCACTAAGTCTCATCTGAACTTCCATATCCATAAAATATTCCTGACATCGCTCTCATTATTTCTGTTATTCACTGCAGTAGACTCTCATTGCCTCAATTATGATATACAATTATAAGTTGTAGAGAAATACTATGTGCAAAAGGTTGCAAAGTCTCAATACTGTTTAAAATATAAGCCTGTGAACATGGAAAATAAAAAAAAGCAGTAATTAAGTATTGAGAGTTATGGCTTGAGGAGGTGATAAAGTCATTGGGTTATTACCATCTTTAAAGAAAATAGCACCTTTTAAAAAAAAAGCTTATGTTTGAGGAGAGTGCTCACCTTCTGTCTGCTTCACCACATGAAGACACAGCATTACTCCCCTTTGGAAGCAGTGAACAGTCCTGCCAACACCTCGATCTTAGCCATCACAGTTGCCAGACTGTAACAAAGAAGTTTGAGTTTTGCATGAGTCATTCAGTCATAGTATTTCAGATACTATGTTATTATAGCACAAGTAAATTAAGACAGACCCCAACCTTACCACACATAAAAAGTCAAATGGATCAGAGACCTAAATGTAAGACCTAAAACTATAACATAGAAAAAAAATATAAATGTATATTCTTGTATCCTAAGATGAGGCTACAGTCTGCTATGATTTAGACTTGGAATGTTCCCCAAAGTATCATGTGCTCAGAGGCAGGGTTTTTAAGTGAATGGGCTTTTAAGATCTGATCAAAGAGGGTGTCACTGGAGACAGAGCTATAAGAGTTTATCTCTCTTCCCAACTCCTCCCTTTGCCTACTGCTTTCGGGCTGCCATGATACCAGCAGCATTCCTCTCCTGTGCCAGTCTGCTATGCTGTTCCATCTTGGAGCTACTTTGTAAGCTAAAATAAATTGCTCTTTAAGTTTAGGGTATTGTGTCTTAGGGATGAGAAAGCAACTAAGGCAGTTTCTTAATATACCAAAGCATAAGCAATGAAAGAATAAAATAGCTACTTGATGTTAGAGGTAGTAATTGGGAGAGAAATAGATTTAATTCAGAGCAAAGAAATGTACAAGGTTAGCTGACAGTGTGTATCCACAGAGTCAAATGTAAGAAGAGTACAGGAGGTCTGTCCTTGAGCTGGAGATCTGAAGAATACAGCCGAAGGCCTGGAGCCCACCACTGTTTTATGCAAGTCCACAGCAGGACGTGGAGGAATCTGTAGTGGAAGACTGAAAGAGTCTGCGCTAAGGGCTAGCACTGGAGGCTAGAGTCTGTACTAGCAGGCTGAAAGGCTGGTACTGGAAGCTGAATCTGTACCTAACGCCAAGAGATAGCACTCTAGGTGAAGGCAAAGACTAGAGCTCCTGAAAGAGATCAGCAGCTGTCTTTGGCAATGATGAAGACTGGAGCTTAGCTGAAGAGTAAAGCCGTTCAAGGAGAAGCAGCCAGAAGGAAGGTCTTCCAAGGAAAATCAGCTGGCATCCTTTCCTCCCATTCTCTTTTTATATCATTCCAACAGGCCTCTTTGAGTGTGTCTTCCACACTCAAAACCATGCCGACTCAGAGACGGCAGATGGGTGTTCCCCACCTAAGTTGACAGTTAATCACCACACTGGAATTTGTCCAAATTAAACCTAAGACAAGCATCTTTTTAGTGCAATAAGAGGTTTTACCAAAAGTGAAAAGATAACCCAAAGAATGGGAAAAATACTCATAGGCCATTTATCTGATAAATGATTCTCTACAGTTGCTCCAAAATGGAAACAACCCAAGTGCCCATCAGGTAAACAAAATGTGGTAGAACTAGTTCAGAGGAGAATTTCTCAGCTATAAAAGTGGTACTAAGTGGTTGCCAGTGGCTGTTGGGGAGGAAGTGACAAAGGATGCCTGAGTATACAGTTTCTTTTGGATATGACAAAAATATTTGAAAATTGGTGATGGTTTTAAAACTGACTTCTGAAAAACCACTAAATTATGTACTTAATAGTACAAAGAGCTAAAAGGCTATTACATGAGTTATTTCTCAAAAGTGGTGCTATTAAGTATACATAAAGCAGAGGAGCAGGACAAAGGGAATAATTCATTTTTGTGGAGAGAGTGGAATGTAAGGGCAATCTGGAATGCTTCTGTGGGAAGAGATGTTGGAGTTACAAAGAGAAATTTTCAAAATAGACAAAGTAAGGGAGGGACTTTAAAGAACAGCAGTTTTCTAAGGCTTAGATACTTGAAACAACGGTACATTTGAGGTGTTTGAATTTTTTTGTGATATACTTATGAAGGAAATACGAAAAACAAAGATATCCCGTGCCAAGTTGTTTGCATTTCTGTTGATTTTTAAAAGCTAGGAAATAGGTTTCAAGACAGTCTGCCGAGCACTTGCCTGCTTCACCTCCCCCAGAATAACTGAATATATGTACAGTATGCAGGCCATGCTAGAAAACCACATTGGAAATTGATGAATTGCTAGTAGAAAGAGCCTACTGGTGGGAAAATGGCATAAATAGGAGAAAAACTTCACCAGAAACCTGATGTCTATAGCTTTGTCATACTAAAGAAGATCTTAAGAGTCTTAAAATTATTAGTGACAGGAAAAGCTTGACTACAGAGTATAACTCATAATAACATTGACCCAAGCCATCTCATCCGTTGTACTAATGGTGAGCTGACAGTGCCAAAATATAGCACACATTCAGAAATCTAAATCTGAGAGGCAAAACTTGGAGAGTACTGCATGTTTGGTTCATAGTAAAGTTAGTATCATGATAAAATAATGAATTTCCTTCCAAGCCCATGTAAAAGTTGTGCTCACACTATGCTATAGGCTATTAAATGTGCAGTTGTATACTGTCTAAAATATATGTAATTTTAATTTAAGAAAACTTCGTTTTGAAAAACTGCCTATGGTACTAGAGCCTTCAGGGAGTCATCTTTTTGTTTTTGTTTTCCTGGTGGAGAGTTTTACCTTGTTACTCACGAATTAGGGTGATTGTTGCTGAAGGATAAGGTTGCTGGGACAATTTTTTAAGATGACAAATTTGCCACAGCAATCGACTCTTGCTTTCATGAAAGATTTCTGTATACCATGGGCTGTTACTTGACAATCCTTTTGCCACCAGTGTTACTTTTCTACCACTGTGACAAATACCTGAGAAAATCAAGGGAGGAAAGATTTATCTTGGCTCATGGTTTCAGTGCACAGTCACGGCCCCACTGTTGCTGGGCCTGTGGTAGAACAGGGAGGGTGGTGGTGGGAACATGGGGTGCAGAGCAAAGCTGCTCATCTCATGGCAGCCAGGAAGCAGAAAGAGAAATGATCAGATCCTTCAAGAGTGTTTTCTGTCAACTAAATCCCTCTTGCCAAAATAGGTCTCTTGCCTCCCAGAAGCCCACAGAGTTATGAATCTGTGAGTAGATTAATCCAAGAGCCCTTGTGATGCAGTCAGCTCCTGAACAAAGGTCCTACCTCTGAACACTGCTATATGTGGCATGAGGCCCTTGACACAGTTGGGAGACAGTGAAGGTAAAAGAAACTTAACACCCACAATGGAACCGCTTTAAAAATTGGAGTTGGGCCTTTCAAGTTCCACTGCTGCTTTTTGTCATTTGATCAATTTCTAACATCTTCACCAATAGATTACATCTCAACAAACCACTTTTGGGCTGGGGAGATAGCTTGGTGGTCCAAGTGCCTGCGTGACAAGCACAAAGACCCAAGTTTGATCCCCCATACCACATGCCGTGCCCACCACTAAAGCGGTATGGTAGTGTACACCGGTAATCCCAGCATTGGTGAGCCTGAGACAGGAGGATCACTAAGAGTCTGAGCTGCATACAGTGAGCTTGATACAGTAAGACCCAGTATCAAATATATAAGTAAAATATTTTTTAAAATTTAAAAGAAGCCACTTTCTTACTCATAAGAAGCATCTATCAAATTTTTATCATCTGTTAAAATTTTTATCATTAAATTATAGCAATTCATTCACACACTTAGGCTCCACTTTTAGTTCATTTGCTGTTTCCACCACACCAATTGCTTCTTTCCAGTCTGAGAGTTAGAATAGACTTCTTCCAGACTCCCATTAATGTTGATATTCTGACCACCTCCCACGAATCAGAAATGTTCTGAAAGACAATTAAAATAATCTTTTTCAGAAGGCTTTCAATTTATTTTGTCCATGTCCGTCAATGGAGTACTTATCCATGGTGTCTTAAGAAAAAAATTGAAAATTATTCCCTGGTTCTAAAGAACAGATGTGATGGTAGCATGCAAAATTATGACTTCTCTTACACATCTTTGCCAGAGTTCATGGTAAATGAGCACTGACTTCCACTTCACCACTAGCTATGTTAACTCTTAACACAGAACTCAATCTGTCTTTGCAACTCTGAAGCCAGACATTGACTTCACCTCTCTGGCTATGAACTCCAGGGTGAAATCTTACCTGTGACTATTATCAGAATTAAAAATTTGATTAGTATAGCTAGATCTCCTGGATAATTTGATTCAGCTTTTATATCAGCCTTTGCCACTCCATCTTACATTTTTATGTTACTTAGAGACTTGCTTCTTACCTGAAACTTCTAGCTTCCTACTTTACTTTTAAAACTTCATCTCTTACCCTTCATAGAAGCGAAGAGAAATAGGCCTTCTGTGGATTAGGCTTTGGCTTAAGGAAATGTTATGGCTAGTTTGCTCTGGCCAGATGCCTAAAATGTTATCGACATCAGCAGTAAGGCTTTTTTGCCTTTGTTATCATTTGTATGTTCACTAGAGTAGTTATTTTATTTCAAAACTTTGCGTATACAAAATTAACTGGTGCAACAGGCCTAGCTTTCAGCCAGTCTTGGCTTTTGACACATCTTTCTTATTTAATCATACCTAACCTTTGACTTAAGTTGAGAAACTGGGCATGATGGTACAAGCCTGTAAAAACAGCATTCTGGGAGGCAGGCAGGAGGATGGCAAGTTCAAGCCAAGCTTGGGCAACTAAGCAAAGACTCTGTCTCAAAATAAAAATTTTGAAAATGAAATTGACTGAGGATGTCAAAATACAAGGCAAATATTTAAAAATTAAAAATATAATAAAAGACACATTGCCATTACTCTCCCCCTCAGAATAATCCTCTGCTTTGAATATGCCTGGCCATTGTTGCCACTTTCTACGGCAGTTCTGCAAGTCCTCTTTCTTTTTTTATTATTTTTTATTCATTTTAATGAGAAAAAAGATAAAATAACAATGAAACAGTTTCAAAACAAATTAGTAGGATGGTTACAATTAATGCCATGCATATTGTTGTCTTTATAGTAGTTATTCAGAGGAAAAGGTGCACACCTGGTATCTTGTCTAAACAGTATTACTACAAACTTTTATTCTCAATGAACTAAGACAAAGTAGCTAT
>PVKN010012647.1:0-20581 GCA_004027915.1 Capromys pilorides
TGATACTAATGAAGAAGTGTGTGTGTGTTTGTGTGCGCACGCGTGTGTGTGTACATACAGTCAACCAATCATTTCCAGTGAAAAAACAGAGAAGACAAAAGAAGTGGCCATAAAGGCAAATAAATGAACCATGAACACAGAGCAGATAACTCCTTCTTCATTCAGCTGTGCTAATTGCTAATTAGTACAGCTCTCTCTCTCTCTCTCTCTCTCTCTCTCTCTCTCTCTCTTCTTCTATCTTTCTGCTCTCTTTCATTTACCATGTGGGGGATCAAACCCAGGGCTTTGTAGGTGCTACACAAACACTCTGTTTCTGAGAGTGTTCACAATCCAGTTCACAATCCAGTTCACAATCCTGTTTTTCAAAAGGTCAGGTAGTACCAGTACAGTTTGGTAAAGCAAACAAACAACATCTCCTGCCATTTCCTAAGAATATCTACCTCTGCCTCCTGCTATTAGTCATGAGACCACACATAATTTGCAATCTCTCTTGAGTCTCAGGTTCCCATACTTATAAAATGGAAATAAATCTACATAGTGTTAGACTCTTATTTAAGGAGCATATTGTGCATGAAATTGTCTTGAAAATTACATGATGATACCCTTCCATAGAGTATTAAGGCCAGGTGACCTGGAGTTACTGTGTTAGGGTTTTGAATAGGTTTTAGTTTCTATGTGTACACATACCCACTAGCTATATTGATATAGCACAAAGCTAAGGGCAGATTTGGCAATGATTTATTTAATTTGGTTGATGTAGACTACAAAACAGGGCCAATTTGTCTGCAAAATATCTAGGTTGTAATGATTAGGTATTGGCTGTCTGCATTCATCAAACTAAGTAGATCATTACAAAACACCGCCTGACTTTGTGGTGTACGGACAGTAATTGTGGTTCTTTCTTGGTTAAAACCTCATTCAAAGTTGTGACTTTGGTGCCACATCTGTGCAGATGACTTCAATATCGATTTATACTTCCAGCTTTTAATTTTTTCGGTAAAGACTATTATTTTTCTAGTAGTCTCTATAAATTTTCTTCAGGCTCTCCTATATCATTTTCCCTCCAAAATATTTTATCCTCTAGTCTTCTTTTCTCATTCAATCAGCCAGTCTCATGCCCTCAGGAACACCTCTGGTTCCTACCTCCTCCGTATCTCCCACAGTCCATCAGATGCTAAGTCCTATCAGTTCTGTCTGCAAAACACCTTTGAAATCTTCCTGCCCTTGTCTGTTTTATTGCTTTCCTACTCTACCACTTTATCAAGGCCAAGCCTATGATGAAAAAAATCTTGTAATGAACCTATTTTCTGGTGTTACCACATTCCAGTTCATCCTACACGTTGGTATTCTTATCTTGCTTTTCCTCTGCTCAAATGTCCCTTTGAGGACCCTCACTTTCTTATTTTTTTCTCTCGGTGTTCTCAGCATTGCAAGAATTGTTCTAACCTGTTTTTCCAATTTTATCCCTTTTCACACGCAGTACTAAGCTGTCTAATTTTTTGTTTCCCACCTAGCTTTGTTTCTCTCCTGAATGCTGTTGTGTTTTCCTACAATACCTGTGGCAATTGCCATCTACTCACGGTGGGTTTCAAACTCTACATCAAGACCCTTTCGTTCTCCAAGAGCCATTCATGTACCACCTTTTCATTGTCCTCCTCTCTGTTCTGCAACTAACTTCATTGTACCTTAACAACATCTGCCCTGTCTTCTTCCCTCTAAGCTGCAAGTTTCTCCAGGGCAGGGTTTGTGCAGTCATCTCTGTTCTGAAGGGTTTGCATGCTCTTTAATAACTATCGAGTAAATGAATGTCTGCAAAGGAAAGCACTTTCCATTATATTTGATTCTTATTTTCACATGTGGGATATAGCTTCTTATTTGATTATATAAACTCATGGGCTGGAATATTTTCCTTCAAGAACATGTAATGTACTCCATCCTTCTCTCTTATAATATTGGTCCTTTACTACTGGTTTGTGGCACTAATTACAAGGAGGAAGAAAGGAAGTTCTGGAAAGTAGTTCACTGAAGAGGAAATGAACATGAAAATTCTATCTATAAATGGAAAGTAATAGGTTTGCTGGGAAGGACATTATGAAAGGCAAAATTCTTCCAGGGTAATGCTGCTTTTAAGAGGACTTTTTTTTTTTTGGTCTTTTTTGAGACAGGGTCTCGCTATGCAGTTCAGGCTGGCCTTGAGCTCACTTTTGTAGCCCAGGCTGGTCTTGAACTTGCACCGATACTCCTGCCTCAGCTTCCCAAGTACTGGGATTACAGGCGTGCACCACCATGCCCGGCTGAGGACTTTTTTTTTTTTTTTTTTTTTTTTTAAAGAACAGCATATAAGAAGTTTTTTAGGCAAAAGTATATTTGTAAAAGCTGTGAAGTAATCAAATCATTGTGAAATTAGGCCAACTTGTCCTAGAAATTTGTAGCCTATTGGATTTGACAAGATTAGAGAAGAGAGGTAGAAATGAATGTTGGATTGGAGACAAAAACTAATGGAGACAGATTTCAGGAATGGCAACAGTTTCACTCAGAGGACGGATGGGTGGTGTTTAGAAGGGAGTCACGTCATGCAGATGGTGAGCAGCTCTTGCTCTGCCTTACTTGTCAAGTAAGTTGAAAGAGAAGCCACAGCAATGCATTTTGATGTGAGGAATATATGAGGGGTAGGCTATGAAGAGAGACAGGATTTCATTTTGACACTTTTCATAATAATAAAGTAAAATGAAAACATAATGGTTACTGTTAGGTTCAACAAAAGAGCCCAAAGTTATCAAAATGTCTCATATTAAGATCTTTCTAAGGCAATGAGAGCATTTTTGTGGTGCCATGCAATGAGGAATGGAAGGAGTTCTTAGCCAAGAACAATGGCCAATATATTAAAGTAACTTACAGTTGCCAGGTAAAATGTTGCAAGGTTACAAATCAGTTTTAGCTCTTAAATATTAACACAAAGTCAGATGTGATTCTAAGGGCAAGAGGATGAGCTCTATGTAAAATTATTGCAGGTCTCAGATCTTCTAGAACTCCCATGTTTTTAAACAATTGCTACTTTTAGTACTGCAAAAGTAAAGTTTTATGATTAAGAAAGGAAAGAAAATAACAAACAAAAAATCCTCCTCAGAACTTTGGTTCAGAAAATGTAGAGGGTAGCCTATTGAATTGTATTTCCTTTGGAACACTGATTCCATCGACACTGATCTTATTATCTTATAGATAAATGGTGAAATTCAGAGGGGGAGCTGTGTACCTAACAGGGACAAATTCAATTTCAGCGTTTCCCCCTTAATTTTGTGTCCTCCCCACTCATTATATATGTAGGCTCAGGTTTAAAAAAAAGATGAAGGGATAGGTAGTATGAAAGGTCGGCATGTACACTGAGGGACCCTCAATATCTCTTATTAATGTCAATCCACTGAAATCGTCCTCGCTGGGGTCTCCATGACCTCCAGGGTGCCAGGCACACTGGAGCTTTCTGTTCCTTCTGTATTTTACTTGACCTCTCAGTGATATTCGACACACGACATTTGCTCTTCATGTGTTTTTCTCACTGTCTCTCAGGAGACATTGTCTTCCTCTCTCTCATTGGTCTTTCTCAGCATCTTTTGATAGACCATGCTCTTCATTTTGGCCCTTCAGTGCAGGTGTAGCCCAGAGCTCAGGTCTTAGGCTTCTTCTCTGCCTATACTTCCACACTTCTCCCACTTCTCTCCTTGTCCTACACAGCCTTTGTTGCACACAGTCTACAGTTATCTTTAGCAGCGAATGAGCTCATGTCATTCCTCCACTCCCATCTCCCAGTGCTCTCCATCTCACTTAGCGTAAAATCCAAGGTCCTTACAGTGGCTTCTTGGGCCAGGCACAGCCTGGATTCCTGTTTCCTGCCTCTTTCATCTCTCACTGCTTTCCATTGCAATCCTCACCTCCTCAGTATTCTTTTAAATGTTGAGGCATGCTCCCTTGTCAGCGCCCTTTAATGTTTTATTTCCTCACTCAGCCCAGAACACTCCTGCCTGAGATATCTGCACAGCTCCTTCATTTGGTCAAGCTTTTATCCACTATGCCATTTGGAGAACCTTCTCTGAGTCTTGTTAAAAGTTCATCCTTCCAAACTTCTGAACTCTTTGCTTCATTTCTCTGTCTTATTTTGCTCTGCAATATGTATTTCCATCTGACATGGTGTATATTTAATTTCTTAGCTGGTTTGTTACCCATCTTCCCTATCACAACAGAAGCTCCACAGGGGTCGGGAGTTTTGTCAGTTTTGTTCCCTCAGACTGAGTTCTCTGCATCTGGTACAGAGCCAGGGACCTATGGGACCCTCAGTTAATATTTTAAAATTAATGAATGAATGTTTGGAAGAGGAAAGGGCTAACTGTCCCTGAGACATTATGTTTTCTTATAATATTTGACAAGCTTTTTTTTAAATGGATTTAAACATTTTTTCATACATACTTATAATATATTTTGATCATATCTTCTCTGCTTTTACCTCTTCTCTTTCCCTCACTCTACCCCATCCCCACTTTCTTTGATCTAACAGTAGCATCCCTTCTGCTTTCCTATCATTTAAAAATTCCTCATGTTAGGGAAAACAGATGATACTTGATTTTCTGAGTCTTGTTATTTTGCTTACCTTGATGATCTCCAGTCTCATTGACTTTCCACAATATAATTTACTTCTCCTTTATGGTTGACTAATACTCCATTGGGTGTTTGTACCCATTTATCTGTTGATGGACACCTAGGTTGGTACCACACCTTGGCTATTATAAATTGCACCACAACAAGCAATGGTATGCAAGTAGCCCTACATTGTGCCATCCCTAATTTCGTCAGGTATCTACCAAGGAATGGCATAGCTGTATATATGGTAGTTCTAGTTTTAGTTTTTTAGGGAACTTTATACTGATTTCCATAGTGGCTGTACTAATTTATATCCTCATCAACAGTATGTACATGTCTTTCTTCTCCTCACTTCCTTGAGGGATTTATATTTTAACTTCCAGGACACTTCCTTCTTACCCAGCATAGACTTTAGTCACAGAGAAATCACTCTTTTTTTTCCTCTAAGAAGTAAATGTACTCTTAGTTCTTTATCTAGATCATTATGGGTATTACTGATAGACATGATTAAGAAAGATTAAAGCTGACAGTATCGATGACATGACTGAAGAAGTATAAAATGATGCCTACTTCAACCATTTCATCAATATTGTCAAGTTTGATTTTGAATCAGCCTATATCTGCCCACATTGACCAGAAAATATGATGAATTTACCCTACTTTATGCTGTGGCTATGTAGATCTAGTCTCCATATCACACCTATAATTTTCCTCTAGCAGGATCTTATTACAATTGCCTTTACATTCTTTCAGATGCAGAAAAAAGGTGACTACACAGGAAATAAAAATTTTTTCTTAAATTTTTTATTTTTTATTTTTATTTTTATATATTTAGTATGGGACCTCCAGGGCCTCACTACACAGATTGGACTCATAGTGAGTCCAGCCTCCCAAGTGCTGGGATTACAGGCGTGTGTGTGCCACTATGTCCAGTCTCAATTGCTGTCTCAGTGTGCCCTGGGGGCAGGGCAGGCATGGCACACCAGGCATTGAACCCCTAAAAATATTTTTCTTGAGGATTAAAAGGCAGAAGAAAGCTTTGGATGTCTGTAAACTAGTGAACAGTTATTTTGTTCCCCTTTCTTAATATGAGCTTTAGATCAAATATGGTGTACATTTAGCATAGAAACAGTAAATAATGTCTGAACCATGAGAAAAAGTATAGTACTAAGATTCTTAAATTAATTTCAAAAGTTATTTTGTGTGTGTGTGTGTGGCTTACTGGTGATTGGTACCTAACACTTTCATCAGAAAAAGGCAGTGGACTATCTTTATATCCTTTTTATTGACTGTTGTCTTGGTTACTTTTCTCTTATTGCTAATATAAAATACCTGCCACCCAAAATTAAGGAAGGAAAGTTTAATTTAGCTCACAGTTTGTGAAAGTTTCAGTCCATAATCATCTGGCTCCAAGGCAGGGGAGCGTGGTACAAGCGCAACTGTTCAAGGTGCAAAAGGCAGAAAAAGCAGCGAGAGCTCAAGGGCGAGGGGGAAGCAAGGCTCTTTTCGTACCTTACTTTGTAAGCAGGCTACTTGCCCTAGGGTGGGTGTAACACTCACACCGTCTCCATGTTCTCCTTTTGCATAGGATGAGGATGTTTACAAAATGAGAACTCCCTGCTGAGTCACTTAATTAAGCATCTAAACTTCTCAAGTTGACACAATGCATCAACCATTACAATTGCTAATAATTGTTATAAGGTGGTAAAATATGTGACGTTCTAGCAAATCATAATTTTATTAATAAAATGTCTATACATTTAATTATCTAGCTTTGTACAGAATAATGTGAAACATATCAAGGCAGTGATTAATTTTAACTCCCAATAATATATTATGAAATATGAAATGCTCAGAATTTCATGGTTGTGTTCCCTGTTTGATTATGTCATTGTGTATATGTTTTATTGCATGTGTGTAGTGTTGTGGAAGAGCACTGCCTGGATCTTCTTTTGAAAGAACTTGCTCTGGGTGGCAGTCGGCATGCAGACCAGAACCACCATTGCTGTATCTTCATATCCATGCAGAGTTCATGATGAGACCATGCTTTCCTTGGACTGCTCCTACAAAGTGACTGAGCAGGATAGAATTCCCGGAGCCTGTAGATTGCTGATGACTCTCACCCATAGCCTCCTTATGGGATTTCTCTGGTGGCCTGGCCAAGAAGGCCTCAGAACTGTGGTGCAGTCTGCCAGTGCTGCTACTTTAACCTTATTCATGAATGTGAGATACATGGCTACTGTGTTAATCACTTTATCATCACTGAGACAAGGTACTCCACACTTGCAATTTAAAGGAAGAGAGATTTATTTTGGCTCACAGTTTTAATCCATAGTTGAATTTTGAGCTCCAGAGCAGGAAGGGTCTGACAGGAAAGCTGCCTATGTCACAGTGGTCAGCAAGGTTAGGAAGTAGAGAGAAGGGAGGAGCTGGGAAGGGAGATACACCCTTATGGGTCATGAGCCCAGTGACCTGCTCTTCTGACCAGGTCCTGCAACCTAACAAAGGTCAGCTACAGTATCTTGTGGTCAAATCCTTCCCTGAAATCCCCATATGTGAGCACATGAAGCTCCTGGGGGACATTGAAATATAAATCATGCTATTTTGCACTTGGGCCCCTAATGATTCATGAATATATCTTTATAGAAAATGTTTCAGACCATCTCAAACAGTAACCAAAGTCTTAACAGTTTGGCACTACTGAGAAGTCCAAGACAGAAGTTTCCTCTGTGATTCAAACCAAACTCTGTGAACCCTGTAAAGATCAAAAAGAAAATTAAATACTTCCAACCTACAATGGCAACAGAATAAACATTCTCATTCTAAAATGGGAAAGTAGATGAATAGAAAGAAAAGAGATGAAAACAATTCTAAAACCCAGCAGAACAAACATTATGTTCTGTAGCTCCTTGTCCAATGCCTAGGGAATGGCAAACTCCAAATGGCCACTTAGAAGTTAGAGTGGAGTACAGGAGAAGTGTGGTGCCTACTGGTGGTCAACCCAATATCAAATGTAGCCACAGAAGCTCTTCCTACCATTAGTCTCTTCCTTCGGAGTTTCCCCCCAGGCAAAAAGGCCCATAAACCATGGAAGGGCTTCTTCAATACAAATTTGTCACAGAACATCATATTGTTTGCGCTGTCTGTTGGCACAGAATTGTCTATGCCAGTTGCTGGCATTTTCCTACATTTTCTCAGAATTCTCATCTTGTAAATATTTTGTTTGACTTTCTTATTTTTAATTTTTATTAGTACAGTTGTGAGTAAATAATGATTGTAGTCACGGGGAGTTGGTGCATCCACAATACACATCCTGGTTCCTTGTACCTCTGTCTCCTCTCCCTCCATCTTTGGTCCCCTTCCCATTTGCAAAAGATCCACTTCCCTGTTTCTTATTGGCTACCTTTTATTTTGCCCTTTAATATATTTACATTTTGGGTTCCTTATATAAGTGAAACCATGTGATATTTAAACCTGTAAGTTTTAAGCCTCCAAGCATGTAACTGTTCAGAAGTACATGAAATTATCATAAATACTTTAATGTAGCTTATTAAATTCAAAAGAAGTGTTTCATTTAATCATATGTATTATAGAAATTATAAGTCTAATTTAAAAATGATTAAGTAAGTAATCAGATACTAATATAATTCTTAAAAATAGTCACAACCTGTCTTTCACTGTCAGCATCAACGCATAAGTAGTAGGTGTGAATTTCGGGTGATTACTAAATACTCGTTGGTTAGTGTAATTATGTGAAACACAAATCCAGCTGAAACTTGATGGAGTTTGCTGTATAGAAATTACAATTTATGCTTGTACAGTTTTTAAATGACTTTTTTCTTATGTGATTTGCGATGAAACCTCCATAGTTAAGACAGGCATTTTTTTTCCCCCTTGCCAAATATTGAAGCTCAGAGACACTCAGTGATTTGCTCTATTCACACAGTACAAATGTTGGCTAAGCCTGGCTTTTAAACCTGGTCATGCAATTCCAAAGTCTGTCCTCCTCCCAATACTTAAAGTGGGTTTTTCTTTACAGTAACATCACAGTAAAATCATGACAAAAAGGGTCAATTCTTTTGTTTTGAATTTTCAGTGATTATGTATATTATGAAAATTCCACCATGCCCTTGACTTTTTCCTGGGTAAACAACTTGCTTTAGATGCTTTATATTTCCTATTCTTAAAAAAATATTTTTAATTATCTAAAAGATAAAGTGTGAAATAGGGAAAGAAGCAAATTGCATTAACTTTCAAATCAACACTCAAAATGAAAGGAAATGATTTCCCCATACCTTTGGGCTTATATTCCGTGCTATGCATCAGACAAGCATTCAGCTTCATGCTGTTTTTCTGAAGCCTCTTTATTTATTTTTCATTAATCTGTCTCCCTTGTGTGCCTGGCGCTCAGTAATCTGCTCATCTCTACCACGATCTATACTACAATCCATTGCTTCGTCCTCCATGCATTTTAATGAAGCAATTTTTGCCTCCTTTACATAACTGCTGTCCTGATTTCATACTACAACATAACCATTTATTGTCATATCATTGAAAGTAAATCTTTAAAGGAATATGTCAAGACAAGATAGATACAAATTTCTGATTCTTTTTTTAATAGAGAGCTTTGTAAACTCAGCAGTATTTCCAGTGGAAGCTCAGATGTTCCTGGACACCAACCTAAGTGGGGAAAGTATTCACACTGAAATTTCTTGATCTCCTTCATGAACCCCCTACCCCATATTGTGCCTGAGCATTCCGAATTCCAACTCTCATACCTTAGAGTTGCCCTTCTGGGATTGTTCTTTGCCAAAAGACTGTAGAATAATGGTGGAGGAAATGCATACTCATTGGTGTTTTGTTTGTCTTCCTGCTAGCTGTGTGTTGCTTGTTTTCTAACTGCTGACCTAGAGTTGGATCGACCTCTGCTCTGTTCATTAATGTTTGCACATTCTAGTCCTGTGTTTATCTGCCTGGCTTCTGACCCTTGCTTTCTATGTGAGGTCTGTTTTACCACCTTGTGCTGACTTCGGGTCCTAGACAGTGTTTTGTTCTTGGTTGCTCTCTGGGAACAAGTCATTGCTTGGTTTAACTTGTAAACTTTGTTTCAGCCTGCACCCATCTCAGGTCTTTTCCTTCCTTCCCAATCTTGTGTTAGCTTTCATCCATTCATTGATTTGGGTGTTCCTTACAAAGGTAAATAGCACATAGGCTTTACCCATAGAGAATTCACTGACTAGAGGATAAACTGAAAAAGAGATAGATTCAGAGGTTTTGAGATTCTGAGGTTTACGTTGTGGGGGCATGTAAGAAAAATACTGCAAATTTATGAATTTATGTTTAGATAAGAGCATAGAAAGAGTGCATATGGCAAAGGCACTAAGGCTTCATTAGTTTTGTAGTAAATTCACTTGTACAAGTAAACATTAATAAGTTTTTATTTCATATAATGTGTATTTTTCCATTTTTGTCATAATAATTGTTATGTCTTGTGTCTAGTTGTCCCCCAAAGCCTCATGCAATCATGGGGTGAAGACTTCTAGAGTTTGAGACTTGACTCATGATCCACTGGGATTGTGTTTTAGTACTGATGGCATTCTGGGTCTGAGTACTCCTGGGATTATGGGTGTGGCCTGAGGTAGATAGGCTGAGGCAGAGAGCCTGAATGTAACATAAAGAGATATGGAGAGACAGACTCTCTCTGCTGCTCTTTGCTGCTCTGGTTGGTTGGTTGCCTCTGTTGCCATTTTGTTGCTGTTCAGCCACCATGAACTGCTGCTCTCTGTCATGGGCCAGTCTGCCTTCGAGTGGCCGAGTGTGGACTGAAACCTCCAGTAACTGTGAGTTAAATAAGCTCCTTAATTTTGGGTGTTGGATATTTGTCTCAACAATGAGAGAAGAGTAACTAAGACAATAATTTTTAGGTCATGTGCTAAAATAAACATTTTTTAAAACCTACAAGTCTTGAGGTAAAAATAAGCAAGGATTACTATGAGAGCTTTAAAGAATAGCAACTAACCCACCTTTGCTATCAGGAATGGCTTCCAAGAGGATGTTGTCCCCTGGCCAGTTTTGAAGTCTAACTGCTACTAAGCTACATTAAGGAGAGGGGGAATAAGTTGGAGGTGGGTAGAGCATCTCGCAGACAGAAAAAGACCATAGTAATATGTCCTGGGTGTCGCCAGATGCTCTATTTTCCTGAGGTTGAAGATTTTAATGGAGAATGGAATGGTGATACTGTAGAAGAAAGTTGGGATTGAAGTGTTGAGTCTTTATTCTATAATAAGGATCTTGGATTTTCTCCTACTGTTTAGATTTTCATCTCAGGAAAATATGCAAGTATGGAAGTCAGTTAGGAGATGTGACGGAGGTGTTCAGGAAGAGATGGCAGAATTAGGAGCTAAAGTCATAACAACAAGAACAGAGGGAAGAGATACATGGAGAAATATGTAGATTAAATGTAGGGTTGAGAAAAACTAGAGAGGCGCTCATGCTTCCTGCTTAGATGAGTGAATGGATTGTGGGGCAATTCTGGGGAAATATTCTTCTAGAAAAATGATATCTGAGTCTGAAGCTAGGAGAAAGTCCTTGGTGGATGTGCAGATTGAAGAGGCATTAGCATGTGGATCTCAGTTAAAAACAAGAGAAGGTGGAGCTGGGGAAATAGCTCAGTAGAATAAACACTTGCCTGGCAAGTGCAAGGGTCTCAGTTCAATCCCCAGTCCTGAAAAAAACAGAGCAAACAAACAAACAAACAAAAAAACCCCTAAAAAACAAAAACAAACAAAAAAACAAGAGAAGGGATTAAATATTCAGAAGATAGGGTGGAGGTGGGCTGGTTTAAGGTGCCATTATCTTTGACCTGTGCTTCCTGTAGTCTCTGAGAATCTGAACTCCTGATCTCTTTGTTCCTTCTAGAATATTAAATTTTCCCTTTTGAAGGTGACTAGTGTAGAACTGGTTGGTTAATCTTAATAATTTTTCATGTTTCCTATCAACTATGATCTTCAATGATTAATATGTTGGTGGCCCAAAGAAACATAAATGCATTTGTTGGTCTACAGTGATATCTTAAGTCAGGCTACCATGGAGGGAGGATGGGGGATGGCTCAAGGGCTATGGATGGAGTTACTCTTTCCTCCCAGCATCCCTCTCCAGTCTGCAATCCTCCTGCCTCTGCTGACTTGCCCTACTTTAAAGGGTCTACTATTATTTTGGATTAGAAAAAGATCAGGAGATGGTCAGTTTGCTTTTGTTTCTGGAAACCTGTGATTTAGGACATCATTATAAAGGCTGGTTTCCATTCTAGAATCAAGGGAGATCAAAAACTGCATCCCAGAGACCAATTTAGAGCTATGAAACTGGGATCTCCACTTGCTAGCTGCTAAAGACAGAGATGTTAGGCCCTGGCAATAAATGTGGAAATGCTTTTAGAACCAGAACATGCTCAACAAATGCCAGTTATTACCATCCCTTCTGAAAGACGGTTTGCAGACATATTTGCCTGAAGACCCTATAGTGCACAAAATGAGGCAACAGTAATTCAAAGGCAATTTTATTTTATTCCTTTTTAAAGCACATGTTTTATTGCAACTTGGGAAAGGAAAGCTCATTTTCAGCTTAATGCCCACTTGACAGGCTTGGTAGCATAAAAATTCACCACTATCTCCATGCGCTGCCTAAGTGTGTGCTGCAGCACGCCTGTGCTCGAGTCAGCCCAACTCAAATGAAAAGTACTTTGCTCCCAGGCCTCTCCCACTGCTGTGTGGGTGATAAACACCCAGTGAAAACCCCAGGCACTAAAGTCCAATTAGTATCAGTGTTAAAAAGACTTTTACCCATTTTGAGGAGAAAGAATACACTGCACCATAGAGTTATAATCAGGGGGATGACGAGCTATGTGCAAATAAAACCATTAGGATTCATGGTGGGTTACATTCACCATTAGTGCTTAGAGATGCTCTGAAATTAAAACAGGCACATTTTTAAAAGCAGCAGCAGCAGCAACACAGGAACATTGTCCTGTGTGATTTAATTTTTAGGAACAAGAGAAGCACTTTTCTCCAAATCTAATTATGCATATCTTACTTACTGATGCCTGAATATGTATGAGAATGGCTTTATTTCTCTAGTTCAAGGCCAAGCTCTTGTTAAGACACAAACTCCTGGACAAGGTAGTATTTAAAATTTGTCATCGGTAATCACTGGGTGTGATGATGTGTTTGGCTTTTCTCCTGGAGAAGGAGCAGGCTCCCCTCCCTTAGGGGAGGTACTAGGGAGGCTGGCTAGGCACGGGTGCCTGTGCCTCTCTGCTTAGGGCCTGAGCAGCCTGAGGCTTCGCAGCAGAGGCTGTGGTGACTTACCCCACAGCTACCATTCTCTGTGCCATCTCTGATTTATTTTAAGTCAACATATAGCACATGAAAGACCACATTCCAAATCCCTACACGCACCCTGTCACACTTTTTGCAGTGAAGAGAAGTCAAGCCAGGAATTATGTAGCGAAACTTCCAGGAGCTCTCCTACAAAATGGAAAATTCCCTGAAAAGCATTTCTTTTCCTCTTACCTCTTTTATTATTCTTTCTGCTAGGTATGCAGAAGTGACAACCTACAAAGAGCTGGTGCTTCAGTGGCAATTTGAGGACAAGGGCTAGCTAGCCCTGTTGGAGCAGTGATGTTGTAGTAAGCACACACCAAGTAAAATAAAACCATGTAAAGGCTGAACGCAGAGTTCTGAATCTGGTTTTGAATTTTACACTTGAAGATGGATTTAGCCAGTCTAGAAAACTTTGAGAGTAGACACCGCCCCTCCCACCACACACACAAAGGCACAAACAGGCACACACACAAATGCCTGATTTTGTCCAAATACATTCCTCAGGAATGTGATTGCCTATAATACTCCACTGACTTGCACAATAGGAATATTTCCTGTTTTTAAATAGTTCACCATTTGGGAAAGATGATGCAGATAAAGGCAAGATGAAAAAATAAAGCTACAAAACAAGTTTCACACCCTAGGAATAGGGTTGGCCAAATAGTTCAGCAGATTAAAGCGTCTGCAAGCAGGTGCAGGGGCCTAGGCTTTGATCTCTGGGCCTGTTGTGCCTGCCCAGCTCTGGGGCTCCCTGAGGTGGCATTTGAGACTGTGCATGGTGGTGCCTGCCTGTAATCCCAGTTCTTGGGAGGCTGCGAACAGGTGGATCACTATGAGTCTGATTCAGTAGTGAGATGCTGAACACCCTGTAGACCCTTTCCTAAATACAAAATAAAATGCTAGGAATATTGGAAAGAATATAAAAAGTGAAAAAGAAGATCTATCCCAAAAGATTACTGTACAAAGAATTTTGATCTGGCAGCACACATATCATCTGAGAATAAAACATACAATAATGGTCTTGAAAGAGAAAGCATTTTACAGTGAAGTGGGCATTCGAGGTGAATTTTGGTGAGGAGCCTAGCTTTCAAGTCCTTCATTTGCTGAGGATGCTTCTGCCAGCCCAGCAGATGTTCTGGACACTGCTTTACATGTTCTCTGGGTTTTGTAAGATTTGTGAAGATCGTTCACTTTAACCATAATCAGCTCAGCTCACTGTTTCATTCCAGCCAAACTTCTCCTGTTGCACACTTCCCTTCAGCAGAATGGCAGCAGAGCAACTGAAGACATCTCCAGGATTGGAGGAAGGGGAAGCTGAGCTAAGGATGCCTTTAGTTTCTGTTTAGTGGTGTATAATTTTAGTGTCACAGTCTCTTCTATGTGAAGTTGTGTTGCTCCCAGCTTTTGGACAGGAATGGCTCCTAGTAATACTCCTGCTGACCAGTGTGGCATCATGATCTGAAGGTGTGGCTAAGGAGGTCACAGAGTGATATAAATATTGTCCCATAGCTTTCAATACTATAGGACAATATTACAGTGTCTGAGCACTATAAGGAAGCCAGGATTTAAATATATAAGGCCAGAAGTTACTCTCAGAGATTCTTTCAATCATTGGATATAGGGCTTTGTTTAAAAAATTTGTAGTAAGATTGACATAACATAAGGTTTATCATCTTAACCATTTTTAGTTGTACGTTCAGTGGTATTAAATCCATTCACGATGTTGTGCAGCCATCCGCACTATCCATTCTCAGAGCTCTTCATTTTATAAAATTGGAACTCCACACCTACTAACATAATTATCCACTCTCTTTTCTCCTAGGCCCTGGCAACCACTCTTTTGGTTACTATAAATTTGATTACTCTGAGAATCTCAGATACGTTGGATGATATATTAGTTTTCTCTATGTGATTGGCGTATTTCATTTGGCATAATGTTGTTGGGGCTCATTCATGTTGCCATATGTGTCAGAATTTTGTTTCTTTTTAAAGCTGAATAATTTTTAATGGTAAGTATCTACTAAATTTTCTTTCTTACCAATCTGTTGATGGGCACATAAACTGCTTCCATCATTTAGTTATTGTGTATAATAAATATTGTGAATAATGCTACTATGAATATAAGTATACATATGTATCTTGCTCCCAGTTCTTTCAAGTATATCTAATGTGTGAAATCTTCAGTGAAGGACTAGGTTCTCATTAATGAGTAGTTAGAATGGAAGTTCTCACCTATTATAAATGTTTATAGTGTGGTACATGATACATAATGATAAATACAACATATGGCTAATATTTTTCTCTTTTTATGGGAATTGTATAAAATAGAATCTATCAGAACTGCTGTGTTCCTAGCACAAATCTACATAAGGGATCAAAAAAATGAAAATGTCCACATGAACAGTCATATTTAATGCATTCCAGCTATTGTGGTTTGAAACTGAAATGTTCTCCAAATGCTCCGGTGCTGAGTACTTGGTCCCCAGTGCAGCACTGTTCAGAGATGGGGCTTTTAAGAAGCAGATTAGGGCTCAGTCTTCATTGATGGGTTCATTTATTGATGGACTCACAATCTTACGGCATTATTAGGCAGTGATAGGAGCACCGGAAGAGGTGACATCTCACTGGAGGAAGTAGATCACTGGGCACATGCCCTGGAGGCTACCTCCCGACACTGCTTCACTTTCTCTCTGCTTCCTGCCTGCTGAGCCAAGAGCAGTATTCTTCTGTCACACGCTACTGCTGTGATACTCTGCTTCATCTCAGGCACAAAGTGATGGAGCCAGCCAACCATGAATGCACAACTGAAGTCACAGAGCCAAAACAAATCTTTCCTTCTTTCAGCTGATTTTCTCTAATACTTTGTCACAGTGACAAACAAGGAATACATTCCATAGCTATCAAAAATATTTTGATTTTTTCCACTAGGGAAAAAGCTGACTTCGTGTTTTCTCTATGAAGTGGATGTGAAATGTGTCATATGAAGAGGCTCACAAGCAATATGTAACTGGTAAGAGCCAAAAGCAAGAATGACAAAGTGCGTCAGGCAGTTAATTAATAAAATATATTTTGTTAGTTTTTGTGGTGTATGTGCTTTTCATTTTCCCTTGGAAGTTTGTGATTTGTTATCTCTTGACATATAAATATTCTTTTTCTTATTTAATGTTGCAACTGTAGTATGTTCATTTCTTCAAGAGAGCTTTAAATTGTCTTTTGGAAGCCTGTTATCTCTCCTTTAAAAATTCATAAACAGCTTCAATGCCTTGGCTTGAAGTCTTGGTTTCTTAAATTTCTCTTCTGTCACCTGCTGCATGCTGCTCCTCTCTAGCATTTGTGGATTTCCTGGAGCATGGGGTGAGGACCTGATCCTTGTTCAGACCAGGTCTGCACAAAGTCTAGTGTTGGTTCGTGTTCACACATTGAACCCTCATGTAAAGGTAACAGCTCAGACAATGTAAGGTCTTCTTTGGGCAGCTGATAGGGATCAGCAGCGGCTCTGTGGGAGAGGTTCTTGTCCAACTGATTTGAACTCATAGTCATCTTTTAGATCCTGGGCATTCTCCCCGGGTTAGAGGTACAAGTCTGTCAGCACCACCACCCCTGTATCTGATCCCTGCCTACAATCCCTGGTTTCTTTTTCTTTGGAAGAAACTCTCTTCTTCTGAGTACCTCCTTATATGTCCTCCCACTCTTCCCAATGTCTTTTCTATTGTTCTTCAATGACCTCTCAAAAATAGACCTTATACTCAAGGTCTGTAGCAGCCAAAAATCTAATTCTTCCCTCCTGAAGTGGCAGGAAAAGCTGTTCATCTTCAATTTTTTCCAGGAAAATAACAGAAACACTTGTATTCTATCCCTTTGAAGCACCAGAGCCAGGTAAACTGGGTTAAGTTGCAATATTAAAGTAACTTTGCCAGTTTATATCCTAACATAAGTGAAGAAGAGTAGAAGAATTTTGGAAGAAGTAGACTGAGAGGTGCTGTAGTCAATCTGAATAATGTTACAGGTGAAATGGGAAACCCATAGAGAGTAACTAGTGCTGCTGAGGTCAAACCTTGTGGGCCGCAAAGCCAGGACCACCCAAACTACTTAGACCCTGGAGCAGTGTGCTTTTACTTTGTCGTATTCAGGTTATGTGTTGTGGGAATTTTCAACAGAGTTGTTCAGTATCATATTAACATGATCTTTTAAAAAAGATTTAGAAATGTTTTACCAACATTTAAAAAAAAACAGAAAATTTTCATCTTTAGAGTGACTTGCTAGTCCACTTGAAGGATTCAGAAGACTAAATGAGTTTTCAAGTTGTTATTCATTTTGCAGTGTATGATTTTCATTCATTGCTCTACTTTTGCAAGCATTACTTGAGGCACCTTTCTAAACAGAGCACCATGCTGTATACACAAAATAAAATAATTGAGCAAACAAACAATAGACCCAAAAAAGTGTCCAGGCCTTCTGGAAACTTATGATCCAGGTGAGAAGCAAACACTGACCTTTTAATATACAAATACACCTATTAATGATAATACAGAGCAATATAAGTTATCAATATTAGGATATAGTGAATTGAGCATTGTTCCACCTGTACAAGCAAAGATATTCATTGGATGAGATTCTTCTCTTTAAATATGGTTAGTCTAACTGTCTTACAGGGCTCTCTCTGAATTCCAACTATGTTGATGTTTGAGTGTACCTGTGTGCAGGTGTCCTGTGTGGAAATGCATCCCTTTGATTATGTGAGGTCTGCAACAGGGAAACTAGCTGAAGAAGTTTCATTAGGGTGTCAGTGAAGCAGCTCAGGAAAGAATTGGTGTGTTTTGAAAACAGTTGTAGGATTTATCCACTACTGTTGTTGAGAGGAAAGTGATGTTGTGGAAATAACATGAAGTATCCTACTGTACTAGCCTGCAGTTTTAAAAGCTACCGGAATATTCTTGAAACATAGACAGATCTTCTATCATTCCCTTCAAGTCTCGAGGTTCTGGGAACCCCACTGTAAGACTCTCCATTGCTGGGATATGTTTGTGTGCCTGGGCAAGCAGGTGTGAATGGAAAGAAATGAAGGGAAGTTGACCTGAGAAGACAGTTTGATTCCTTTCAGGAGGAACCTGAATGCACACTGTTTCCTGAGAGGAGTCTAGCAGAGATTGAAAGAGCACAAAGGATGTGACATTCAGAGGATGCGAACTACTTTGTAGGTTTCTGTAAATTTCCATGTCCTAAGTGGAAAATAAGTAAACTAATTATGGTATTTGCACTGAAGTAAGAGATGAGGCCAGGGGATTTGATCAGGGATACTTGGCCAGGAATATACAGGCTGTACAGCAGAACAGTCTTCCTGAAACTTGGCATGATATTGACCTCTTGGAACTTAGGCATAACCCTGGGGCAAGGGTCTAAATCTTCACCTTTGGAGAGAACTTTCTGATATTTGGAGAAAGAAGCCTTCTAAATAGAAGTTGAATTTTATTGTAGGGAATAAAACTATTTTTGCTATCCCTGAATTTATTCTGTAAGATTTATTCCCACTACACCAATTTAGTTGCCTCCCAAAAATGTCTTAAACAATTACTCTTGTCATTGTTTGAACTGTTGCAATTTCACAGGCAGGACTCAGACAAAACTGACATAGCCCTCCTCATACTGTGGCTCCTTGTGAATTCCAATCAATTTTTTCTGGTCACTGCACTGAACTCAAAAGCTTCAGTCCAAAAATTTGCTAAGACAGTTGGGAGAAATGAAACTCTTAGCAAATGCCACCCGAGTCATCTTTCAAGTAGCTTGGACTGTGTGTTGAGAATGTGCTGGGCAGGTTGCTGTGGGACGAAGTGCTGGGACCCTACTGGAATTTGTAAAATGCCAAACCAGAATTTAACCACATGCCATAGCTACATACTTACACACTGAAAACAGAACCATCCTAGCAGAAGGCAGAACATGAGGAAATTGGGTGTGCCCTACGCCAAAGTAGGGCAGTTTTCTGTTTGCTGAAGGGAGGAAAGGTGGAGCATGTATCAGTGAGTGAGCAGAGCCCAAACCCCATAGAGTCACCCAGCTGGGACACTTCTGCATGGCTGGTGCTAGCAGAGAAACATGCCAGTGGGTCCCTGCCTTGACAGTGCAATTGAAAGATTTGTAGGTCAGATTACAAAAGTGATAGGGGTCACTGAACAACTTTTAGCACTTAAACAGGAGATTGGAAGGAAAAATCAAGATTTCTAGTTACTTAAAGTCTCTGTACAGTCTATGATCACTAAGTCATTTTATTCAAGTGAAATTGACACACCATAAAATCAACCAGCATGAGCAACTTAACAAGACTTTCCCTTCCTACCTTTCTTTCTTTCTTTCTTTCTTTCTTTCTTTCTTTCTTTCTTTCTTTCATGCAGGGTCTTGTTACCAGCTCAGACTCATAATGACCCTCCTGTCTCAGCTTCCCCAGCACTGGGATTATAGGCATGTGCCATCATGCTAGGTTTTAGTGACCAGCACGACACATCAGGGTTCTGAGACTGGCATAGTATGTGGCACCAGAGATTGAACCCAGGTCCTTGCACTTGCCAGGCTTGCACTTAGACTGCCAAGCTATCTCCCCAGCCCAGAAAGACTCTTTCTCAAAATAAAATAAAAGGCTTGGGGATGAATCTCAGCAGTAGCACAAGGCCCTGGGTCCAATTCCCAGTGCCAAAAGGAAAAATTAAAGTGTATAACTGAGTGGAACTTAGTACATTCACAGTGTTGCATGGCCCTCTACCATACCAACTTCCAAAATAGGTTTTTAAAATATTTTAGTCACACCCCTCCCAGTTTCCGAACCTATTAAAAGTGGCTCATTCTCCCTTCTGACATCCGGCCTGTATAGTAAACGCTTTCGTCTGCCTGGTTGTGGATGGAGGATGGGCACATATTCAGTTGTAGTTTCTTCTTAGAAGTCAGATAGACATTTCTTTTCTGTGGGACCTGATGCTGACAGCCTATGCCTGTCAGATGTCTCCATATGGAGAGCAAAGCTGACACAGAAGAAGGCACCGTACAAACATGGTGTGAAAGAACTGAACTCCGGTGACGTTATTAAGTTGCCTTTTTCAGGCACCTTTAATTATTTATGTTTTATTAGCCTTTGTTTTGTAATCTTACAGTAGTTTGAATTGTATTACTGTCACTTGCAACCAATCATTGTGGGGCACAAAACATGACCACACCATGAAGTGTTGAGGCACATGGGTGAGGTAGGCCTCTCTCCCGGTGCCTCGGAAATACCTCAGCTCTGTTATGAAGGTTTCTGCAGCTCTGTACCTTCCTGGTTTGACCAGCTGTACTCTAAACATGTAATACTATTGGAGTAGAAATGAAGAAATAAAATAATCGTTGGATATTTGTTATTTACCTACTTATTTATGTCAATATCTTTAATATTAAAAATTGGTAGCTTAAGTTTCTACAAAGAGAAATTTAACTTCTTTCTCTTTGGTTTATATCCTTGATAATGACACTCCTTTTTACTCAATAGATTAAAGAAAGGAATTACGGAGGATGGTATTGAAAACCAGGTTAGTCGTTTTTCCAACAAAAAT
>PVKN010012648.1:0-20565 GCA_004027915.1 Capromys pilorides
CAACCTACAGGAAACTATTTATTAAGTGCTTAACACACGCAGCTTGTAGGGATGAGAAGCGCAGAAGTTTTGTGAGGACTCACACTGGGAAGTTGGCTGAGAGAGGGAGACTAAAGGCCTCCAAGGAAAATAGTAACTAAGCTCTGAGAAAGGTGGGTCCTGTGGAGAGACGGGTGGACTGACCCTGCTCCAGTGCAGGCTTCCCAGAGTACAGAGGAAGGCACGCTGGACTAGACGCCACTTTGGGTTTGATGGAATGTGGTTGAGCACAATGAGAAGGCACCCCCATCGTGGAGGTCAGTGCTGTTGGTGGCGCTGCATGGCCTAAGCTCCCAGCCCAGGGGCCTGGCTGCTGCTCCTCCTGCTTCTTAAGCAAAAGGACAGTACCCCAACAAGAAAGCCTCTAATAAGAGTGCCAATCAAGCCAGGTTCTATGTCTATTTCCTACCTTCAAGAGGCAAATATTATAACAGAACTAGAAATAAAAGAGATTTGGTAGAGAACCCAATGACACATAAAACAGAGCAGTAGCAGGAAGAAGGGAGGCTGCGTTCACCCTAGTGCAGCTTGGGCATCTGTGACAGGAGCAGTGGGGACAGAAAGAAAGGCCTGAGCCATCCAGAGCTTTGGAGCTTGGGGAAAACCTGCTCAGGAGCCCAGAGGGAAACAGTGCGTCCCAGAGGAGCCCTGCCTTGAGCAGACACTGCCACGGTGACCTTGCTGGGGGACAGGGGTGGTTGAGGTGGTGACATGAGCAGATTCACATGGACAACACAGCGGAGGGTGGCTCTGGCCAGTTCCTGCCAGTGTCTTGGCTCTCTGAGAGGGACTCAGGATAGTCCTTCTACTTCTCTCCGGTGGCCAATTCCACACTCCTGCAGCACTGAGGAGTTCTGAGCAGCAGAGAAGCGCCACCCGCAGTCTCCCCCACCCCGAGGTGCAGCATCAGCTGTCCTGCCCTCACCCCCAGGGGACGCCCTGCTCTTCCTGCTCCCCACGCTGTTGGTAGCAGCTGTGGCTGCAGTGCTGAGATCTAATCTGCCTTGACAAGAGTGGTCCCACACCCAGTCTCAGGATTTTTAACCCAGGAAACCCCAGAATTCCAGGGAAGAGAAGATTAACTGTGCTGCTGGGTCAAGAACATGATCACAGGAAGTGAGAGGTGAGAAGGGATCCAGAGACAGCTGAAGCCTACGCCCGTTTTGTTTTGTTTTATTTTATTTTTCACAGATCACATTCCATCCAGTTTCTATTGTATCAGAAAGGACTACAGAGATAGGCCTGAAATAGCAACTTATATATATTTTATAATATACACTTTTTTTTTTTTCTATTAGAATATTCCATCCTATCGCAACGCTATTATAGGACCAGGGAGATAGCTCATGGCATAAGCTCCTGCCTGGCAAGCACAAGGTCCAGAGTTTGATCCTTGGTAAACAAAGATTACAAAACTAAAACACTTTTATATAGTTTATTAATATACTCATTACTACAGAATGATACAATATACTTTATTAACAGACACTGCCATTCTTATTTTTCGGCACAGGCTGACGCGCATCACGAGGCGTGCGTCCGTGTGCATCGAGCCCCACGTCCTGCCTCTGCCTTCCATGGTCTCCTTCATCGTTCAGCGCAGACAGGACCCTTCTCCGGGCCGAGTTCCCGGGACCTCCTGTGGTGCTCGGGTCCAGCTCCCCGCCACCAGTGTTCCGGGAGGACAGGAGCTGCCCTCTGCTTTTCAGCTTCTAATGCCAGGGAGACAATCCGGCGTTCACACGTGAGTCTGAGCTGCGGAACACAGAAGAGGACACTCAGACCGACACGTGCCATAGACGCGGTGAAATGGAAAGCAGACATTCACGGAGAGAGAGACGAGGGCGGGCGAAAGGGGAGAGGAAAAGGGAACCATAGTAAGAGAAAGGCACACTAGTTCTCTTAATTCAGTGAAAAGGAAGTTTTCTCTGACATCATTAGGAGAATTTTTTGTAATGACCGTATGTTTTTACTCTGAGTAACTATGTTGAGGATAGTAATACACAATTATTAACATTGTTATTTTGTTATTACATTCTATTACATTTTATTTTCTCTGTAAAATAAAGCAATATTTTTAGGAGAAGTGAAAATTGTATGAAATTCAAATTTTACTGTCAATAAAAAAAGCTTTATTAGACACATGCACACACACACACACACACACACACACACACACACACACGTTCTTTTTTATCTATCCCGGGCCTCCTTTCCTCAGAAGGAGTTCAGTGTTTTTCCCTGCTTCCAGGGCCTTGTGCTGACACTTAGCGAAGGACTCCGGTCGCAGCGCCTCCGTGCACACCCACTTGCCTCGCCCTTCTCCCTCTACGGATTTTGAGCTTCCAGCCTCTCCCCGGGTCTCCTCCTGGAGCTAATGTATTAAATATAGACGTTTCTGCTCTGAGCCTCACTTAGCAATGTAAAAATGTTTATTTAACTCATCAGTTTAAGTTATTTTCTCATTCACAACTTCATGGATTCAAAATAGGTACCTGTGGCCTCTGGTACTAATCGCAGGGACAGGAATGAACAAATCCGAAAGAGCTCTGCACCTGCAGGGAGATTATCCCGGGTGGACTTCTGCTTTAAAACAGCCAAACCTGGGGCTGGGAAGATAGCTCAGTTGAATAAGCCCCTGCCTGGCAAGCACAAGATTCTGAGTTCAATCCCCGGTACTGGAAAAAACAAAAGAAAGCAATACTTGCACACAAAAAGACAGTCAGCTAGCCAGCTTTCCGCGCTTCCTTTTTTCCTATTTGTAAAATGCCAATACTATACCCTGTTGCTACACGCAGCTAAAATAGTAAGTAACCAAGAGCAGACAAGGAGAGATTAATCGGATAGGTATTTTATGAAGATGAACTAAGAGGAAAGGCACAACAATCTTATTATAAACACAATAGATTAGATTTAGAATAGTAACAATATCACTGTTATCCAGGCTAGTAATCCTAACATGTACATCATTAATTGAATCTTCATGACCAGAAAAAAGAAATAGTGGGGAGACACATGAAGAGATTTCAGAATCTTTGAAATCTCACGATGGATTAATTGCTTACTCAGACTATTCTAGTATTAACCAACTTTGGCCCTAGATCTGGCCGTGTAATCATAGCTCATTATTTGGAATGTACCTTCTCACTATGTCATCCAGATTTAATAACTTTTGTCTCATTCATTTCCAAGAGTAATTGTGAAACCACACAGAGTAATAAATAAACTCTAAATAAATCATATGTAATAATTAAGGTAAAGTGTTCATATATAGTAATGTGCTATGCAAATAACAGGCCATTATCCATCTTCCTTATGCCTCAGCCCGGGGCCCTGGGAACTTCCTGGCTCCGCTCACGTGTCGGAAACCCCTCCCAAGCAGCATCTAATGCCCATAAAGAAGACCCAAAGCACTTCACTGCCGGTCTCTTCCACACTACCTCGCTGCACTGTCTCAGCTGACTGGGCCAAGGTTAGAGTCAGCCAAGAGAGGGATCTGCCCAGGAGGAGCTGCACAGTGAAATCCTGCCATCACTCCCTCCATGGGGTTGGAGTCGGATGAAGAAGGTCCAGTGTGCTAGGCAGAGGCTGAGATTCCCAGCACCACCGCCATCTCCTTCACCAAATTGACAGACAGTAGAGACTCGGCTGAAGGTCTCTTATGAGTGGTGCTGGCTCTGTAAAAGCCACACACAGCTCTGTACACCAAGACCTCCCAGGGATTCTTGCCAAGCCCCCCTCAGTTTTCTACACTGACTCTCCCTGCCCCCTCTCCCTACTCGGTTGACACACCAGGTCAGCAACTGTCTCTCTCCCTCTGGACCCTGGCCCCACTCTTTCTTTTCAGACCCGACTTCTTCAGTCTTTCCACATCTATGTAAGAGCTTATTTCTACAATAAATGCCCAGTTTCCATAAAACTTAGGGAAGTGCTGTCTCCTAAGGATGGAAAGATACATAATTCTAATGTCTGCTGCAAAACTCTGGATAGAGTTGACATAAACAAATAGAAGCATATTTTCAAATGTAGTGTTACTAGTATGAAACCACTGGAAATTTGTCACTTTTTTATTTTTCTGTATAGGTTAATTGTTGATAATATGTGGGAGCTGAAGTTAGGTCTTTAATGTCCTTCAGTAACAAGAGACTTTAGGAACTCCCTATGAGGTAGTCAAGAAAACTGATTGTCTTAGTTATTCTTCTCTCATTTCTGGGATAAACACCCAACACTCAAAATGAGGAAAGGAAAGGTTTATTCAGCTCACAGTTACTAGAGGTTTCAGTCCATATTCCGCTAGCTCCAAGGCAGAGGCACATGGGAAAAAACAACCTTTTGTGGTGGCAGCTAAGAGCAAGAGAGCAGGAAGAGGTAGCAGCAGCTCAAGCAGCTAACTTCTCTTCTACCTTACATTGAAATGCAAATCGCCTGCCCCATGGGAAGTGCAGCACCCACACCCGCAATAATCAGGTACAAATTCCAGAAGCAGCCCCATGACTGCATGAGGCTTTGAGGGGACACCTAGACACAAACCATAACACTGGTGTACAGAAACATCAAATGATTTGCCCAAAGTCTCATGAGATCAGGGCCTTCCAGTCCTGCGGGAAGCCATGCTGCATAAAGTCAGCTCCTATGGGGCCATCGCTTTGTGCAAGCTGTCCTGCGCAGTGAATCTGCTGGCCTCGGGTCTCCTATCCATTTAACAACTTCTCTCTCTTCCCCAGTTGGATCCTAGTTCGTTGTCTCTGGAACCCGGCTTCTGTTTCTTCTGGAATGTGCTGCGTTTCTCTTGCTCCACCTAAATAGATGTGAACATTTCTTGCCCTCATTTTGGGCTTGCCAGGTACCTGTGGTCACATGGAAATATTTACACTTTGCAACAAGCTTTATAACAGTCATACAAATGGAATGCAATGGGAGCCAGGAGAAGGAAGTTCTAATGGATATTCTGAGTTCAAAAGTTCCACTCTGACAAGTGACTCAGTAGCCAGGTGTGCAGCCCTTCTCCTGTAATCCCCAAACTCTGGGAGGCTGAGGTGGTAGGACTGAAAACTGGAGACCATCTCAAGGAGTTTAGTGAGAATTGTCTCAAAAAAGAAAAAAAAAAAAAAAAGAGGTGAGAATGTAGCTCAGTATAAGGGCTGTGAACACAATCTCCCAGATTTTTTTTAACATTTTAAAAATTTATTTATCGGATACAAGGTCTCACTACACAGCTCAGACTCATAGTGATCTTCCTGTCTCAGCTCCCCAGAGCTGGGATTACACCCTTAAATTAAAAAAATAAAATAAAAAATAAAAAGTGAATTGGTCCCAGTTTTAGACGCTGAAGAGAGAAACATTACAGAAAAGCACGGAGAAGTCCTGTGTTACCTCAGTGCACCAGTAAGACAGAAAGGAAGAGGGTACAGTGTAAAAGAACCAAATGTTTGTGAAAAATTCTTCCTTTGGTATTTGCCATCACTCACAGAGACTGAAATGCCAAAAGGAAGTAAGATTGCTGGCAAATGGCACCTTTGCTGGCTTCATAGGAGCGCTGGAGCGAAAGGGGAGCTCGGGGTACCACTCGCCAGCCTTGTGATGTGTTCAAACCCATTTCGAACAGTCGGGGGAACATAAACAAAATCTGGCAAAGAGCCAGCCAGTAAAGCCTGCTTTGCTTCATGCCCTGTGTTCCGTTGGCTTTGCTGGTGGGTTTGGGGTGGAGACAGAAGGAGCTGGAGAAGCCGGGAAGTGTGCATTGGCAGAAGACCTGCAAAGCGAACCGGTGAGGAACTCAGACTAACGGGCCGCGGCAGCGTGTTGTGTGTTTACTATAGGTCTAAAACTGCAGATCCTGCTGGTAAATCATAAACATTTCAAACTCAAGAAATCAAGAATATCTGGAGTAGCAGGAAAATATGAAGCTTAGCTCTAAAATTAAACTCATGAGTATAAACAATTCAACCAAGAGCCAGGTGTTGGATGCAAAACCAACTAAAATTTTAGTGACTTCGGTGTTATTTTAGCTAGCAAGAATCGTTGCAGAAGGCTGAAGGCACAGCTTGCCGGGCCCCAAAGATGGAGCTTCCATCCCTAACTTAGAACAGAGCCTTTCCTGGTTAGGCTCGTGGTATTTTAAGAAACATGACAGCCCCATCTGCCATCCCTGGGAGGGAAAAGTCACTCTTTCCAAGATGCCAGAGAATTTGCGCCTATAACCCCAAACTCAGAGGAAAATGAAATATCATTCTCCCTGTCTCCTTCTAAGAAAGGTTTAATGTGCAGCAGTCTTACACTCTTTCCAAGAAGATAAGCGAAGATTCCCCCCCCCCCAACAAATATATTTATCAAAACACGTCAATATCCAATGCATCAAGGTAGAAAACAGTGGCCACACCTGCGGGGATCTTTTTAATTTGAAGTCTCCTTACAACACCCTCACCAGCCACTCCATTTCCATTGCTTCATGCAGATCTTGTGCTGTAGCTTAATTATACCCGGATCATTTAATAAATGAAAAAGAAAAATCTTTAGAGAGGGTTAGACACTGGTTCAGCCCATTACTGTTGCCAAGTTACAGACTGCCAGCTGCGTGGTCCTGGGCATCCATGCCCCAAGATTTCCAGACGTGATACCCTGGTGGCAACCTCCTCACAGCCCTGTCAAGTGTATCAGGGCTTCTCATTCTGCTCAAAGCTAGCTGAGTAGGGAATTCTGGGTATCTCTGGACACAGACAAGGAAAAATATGCAATGTTACCATTATGAAACCCTAATGAATTTCAGCATGGGCTTCAGTTATGACAAGGCACTACAGCTAGTGAGCAGCACCATTCAATTTGCTGCAGTAGAAACCAAAAGATTTATGTCATCACACAGTACTAAGACCTCAAAATGTGTTGTTGTCGCTTTTGGGATTGCATGAGTTGTTAGGCTTTCCACTAATTCTTATTATTTAATGAACTAATTAAAAGCATGTGCAGTATGATATCACCAATTTAAACATGTACTTATAAAAAATGGAAATTGAAAAGGTATTCTGGCTGAAATGCAAATGCCTTTCTTGGAAATGTTTTATAATCTTCCTCATCTCATTAAAGTAGTCTGAGAAAATCTCAGAAGGTCTCAGGAGGTCAGCGAGGAGGATGGGCACCAAGGAAAAGCTCAAGAGACTTCACCATGCAGCATTTTCCAGTTTCTCTTGTATGTTAACAAAAGTTTTATGGAATCTACTGGACGAGGAGCCCTTCCTGATCCAGAGCCAACCCATCAGACTCTCCGTATTTTGAGTTCATGAGGATCTGGAGGGTTCCTGAGCTTCTCACTGCTGGCTTAAATCTTGAAGATCTTGGGATCTGAAAAGTACAGTGGTTTTGTGTTTCCCAGAGTGGCCAAAAGAATCTGCTCATGATAGGTAAGCACAAAGTTGAACAAAGAAAAACTCGGAGCAGGAAACACAATGTGGAGTGGTCTGGTTTTAGCTCACTGAAGGTGGCAGAAGCCCTGACTCCTCGAAGGTGTGATTGTATAGACCTCCAGCTGACACAGATAAAGAAATAATTACAGGCTCCAATCTTTTGCCCAAAGGCTTGACATTGTATTTCTCTTACTGACAGACAGATGACATCCTAATAACCCATTATATATTTTTTAACTTTTTATTTATTTATGTTATAGCTGGCTCAGCCTGCCTTGGGGGTGGGGCTGGCGCAACATGTGGTGCCAGGGATCGAACCACAATCCCTGTGGTTGCCTAAGCTTGCCCAAGCAAGCTATCTTGCTGGTCCAATCCATTATATTTTAAATTTATACACATTTATGTCTATTGTGAGCTTGCATTCAGAAAGACTCATTACAGTTGATGGTATGTCTCTCCAGGAGCAGGAGAAACTAGAAGCAGATTGAACTGGATGTTCCTTCTGCAGTATCTATTGAAACCTGTTAAATGCAAGGGACTTCAGATATGCAACACACTATCCCTGTTCTCAAGACCATCAGTAGTGTTCATCACATGTGCGTGAGGAAGGTTCTGGAAGCACAGCGTAACAGAAACAGGGACAGCAGTTATGTAAACCACCTCAGTCAAGCTGTGCAAAGATGGGTAGTATGCTTGCTTGGAACAGATAAAATGTGGAAAATATGACATAAAATCAGAATGCACAAATCTTTTTAAGGTGGTGCAGCTGTGCGACTTGTTTGTTTGTTTGTTTGTTTTCTTTTTTGTTCCTTATTAATGACTACTTGGCAGTGGCCCCTCTTGCCCTTTACACAGACAGGAAAGATGCCAGTGAGGCACGTGGAGTGGAATTTTCCATGTCAATTGGTGTGTGCTCTCCTTGCGTTGTGTCCCGGCCAAAGGGGATCAAGTCTCCTCTGGCATTAGAGACCTGGAAATCTTTTGGTTCGCTTTTGAGAATCGTGCGGAAGCTAACTCAAGGGCTCCTTTGGGTAAGTTTCCCTTTGGTGCCACATGACCTCTTTCTTCTGTTTTCAGTTTCGTTTCCTTTTTCTTCATTTTTCGAGCCCATGTTTGAACCCATGTCCGTTTTCCTCTATTAAGTATATTGCCTGTCTTATTCTAAACAATATGCCAATCCACGTTTAGACCTCGAGGCGCGTGGTGCGAGTATGCACGTGCATCCCGTCCATCCACGGGACCCAGACACCTCCGGGCTGGGCTGTATCCCCCTCCCCACCCCCAGATTCCACTTACAATGTCTCTCAGTGGTTGCCTTGAGCTCTCTTCTCCTCTCCACAGCCATCCTATAGGCCAGGAGCCTGCACCCTAGGCTGAACTATTCCAAAGCATGACTACATTCGCTCCTCAGAAAGCTTCCATGACCCCATGGTGCACAAAGCGGAGCTTGGCAGTGCTCAGCGGGTTCAGTTCAAGCAGTGCAGCCTGTCGGGCTCAGCCCGACAGCCCCACCTCTTGGATCCTTCCCTGCCCTTGTCCCACCGTACAGTCAAATGGCATCAATCTCTGTTGCCTGCTTATGGCCCTACACTCTCTTCCCTCCGAGCTTTTAGTGAAATAAGTCTCTATAAGTATAATTTGTGATAGCTCTTCACAAGCCTGGATCAGACCTATTTGTCAAGATTGAGCCTAACAGCAACCATGTTTACTTACCTTAATTTCCAAATCTTCACAGTATAAATCTGTTCTATGTGGTTTATTACTAATCCAGTTACTACTTAACTATTCAATCCCACTGGCCATTTATTCTGTCTACTCGTGTCATTTTAATTCTATGCTTATTTTCTCACATTAGGAGGAACAACAGTAGCAACCAGGCACTCACCCTATGCCAAACAGCTGTTTACAAACACTTCAACTGGATTGTTTTATTTCTCACAAAAGCTCAAAAGTTAGAAGCTATCATGGTGCCGTTCCTTTTTTTTTTTTTTTTTTGGCGGGACCAGGGTTCAAACTCATGACCTTGCACTTGCCAGAGGCAGGTACTTGTGCCACAGAACTATCTCCCAGGCCTCTATCACGGTGCCGTTCTTTAGATGAAGAACCTGAGGTGATGACAACTACCTCGCAGTAGGACGGCCTTGCAAGGTCCATGGGTACAAGGTGAGAGTGTTCACCTTTGAGCCCATCCTGACACAAGAATTCATCCACGTCCATGTCTGAGAGTTGTAATACAGATTGTGAACTTAGAACACAGAGTTCTGAAGGGACAACCTGATAGCTCAGTGGACTAAAGCGCCTGCTTCAGCAAAGCACAGTGGCCGGGGTTCAATTCTCTGCACGCTGTGCCTTCCCCACCCCCGAGATGGCTGAGACAGTGGTTGAGACTGGGCATGGTGGTGCGCACCTGTAATCCCAGCTCTTTGTGAGCCTGCAAACAGGAGGATCACTACGAATGGGATCTACGTAGTGAGGCCCTGTAGACCCTCTCCTAAATGCATTAAAAAAAAAAAAAAAAAAAAAAAAAAAAAAAAAAAAAAAAAAAAAAAAAAAAAGAAGAAAAGAAAAAGGAGAAGAACACAGATCTGAACCAGAGAAGGCTCCTTATCATGCTTTAGAGCTAATAATCAGTGCTCAGGAAAGACGGAAGTAAAATGTATATCATCTTTAGCAATTTATGAAGGAATGAAAGTATTTGAGGCAAAAAAAAAAAAATAGTGTAGTGAACTCTCTAATAAACTCTTTCCTAGTGGCATGATGCAAATGCGAATATGAAAGCATTTTTATTCTTACCTTACGAGTTGGGTAAGGTGCCTACGTTAGATAATTGCTAAATAAACATCATACACATCATGCCCCTTCCCTTGATGTTATGGCTGTCATCTTATTGCCATAGTGTACTGGAGAAAGTGCTTCAGTTCCTGCCACGCCCAGGACCCTGGATCTGCAGCAAGCTGGGCGAACCAGTGGGGATTTTTCTGTAACCATCTTAAAGCCAAACTTGCAGCTACTACTTTTCAATTCCAGGCGTGGGCTCAGAACCGCAGATCTCACAGCTCTGAGCTCTGGAATCACACCTGCTTCTTGAACAGAGAGCAGACATGAAATCCTTTCAGTTCGGGCCTGTGACATAGTTAGTGCCACTCAGACACTGGATATCTATAATCATCTTTATTCATTTATTTTAAACAGAGGTTGTGACAGGGAAAGAAAAGTGAAGCCGATTTATGCGCTTAACGAGCACCAGAAAATTCAAGCTGTTATGCAACCTCCATTTTTAAATAGCATTTTCTTCCACCGCAGAATCACAAGCTCGGGGAAAGATAACAAACCTTTGTTTTGAAGTCCCTTACTTTTGTCATTTCATGGCAAATTTTAAAATGCTTAAGATAACATCTTTGATTCATTCTGGCTGGAAAGAGGAAGCCAGACTAATAGGAAATGCTGGTATTCCAACTTCAAAAGATAGAGGCTGCCAAGTCATTCTGTATTTATGATCTATCGTGTTTTTCCTGAGGAATAAAAAGTGTTGCATAGACTCTATGGACAGAAGGGGGAAAATTAAATTTAACAGCTTCCTGCAACAGACATGTCTTTCTCTAGAGACAGCTCCAATTATCTCAGCCGTAATAAGAAGTTAATTGTTAGCAGCTCTCTCCCTGCCGACTTTCCTCAAGCTCAGTCCCAAACAAGCTGACAGCCTTCCAAGGAAATCTGCATTCCCTGCAGGATGGGAGGGTGTGAGCATCTTGGCGGGGCACGAGGACCCAGATCATTCACATCCCATTCAATCTCCCCCCTCACTGAGACTCCACACAGATTACACATTCACCCTGGTTTGGACGTACAGCTGCCCACCTGCCTCGGCCCCTTCTCTCCCAGCCCTGCTTACCGTGATCCTCCCCCGAGGTTTCCTACCTCTACTGGTCTCCCCCTGGTCTTCCAGGTCTCTGGGTCCCTTGTGATCCTACGGCTGTGCTGGTCCTTCACCTGACACCTACACAGGTATCTGGGAGTTAGCCTCCTTCCCACTACAGTTCCGCCGCTTCCCTTACAGATGTGTTGAGCCCAGCTTATCATGTTAGGAGTTTTTTCTAAGGAACCATGTTGGCACAGGATTGGCGCATCCATCACCACCACCAACTTCGCTGAGGTCACAAAGAATCGAGGAAACTATCAGCTTGCAGCTAGCTCTTTCTGTGTGACACCTCCAAGGCTATGTCTCTTATCACAAGGGTTTTCATCTATCAAGTGTAGCCGGGAGAGAAGTAACAACTGGATTTCAGACCGCACCATGTCATTGGTTTATTGTGTATCTCAAGAACGACTTCTGGGGCTGGGGAGATGGCTCCGTGGTTCAAGTACCTGCCTGGCAATCGGAAGGACCTGGATTCAATCCCTGGTCCACATGTTGTGCTGGCCCTGGAACCCTGATTATGCAGTTTCAACCACTGAAACTGGGTGTGGTGGCACCAGCCTATAATCCCAGTACTGGGGAGGCTGAGACAGGAGGATCACTACAAGTCTGAGCTGTATAGTGAGACTGTACACCAAATAAATAAAAAGATTTTTAAAACCCCCACAACTTCTATCCTTTTTGGAAGGATAGAAAAATATCCTGTAAAACAAATCAGCCACACAAGCTTAAATATCACGTTATTTCTCTCATATAGGAAACCCTCAAAATAAATCAGATATAGATCAAAATAAAAAGCAATAGGAAACAGGCAGATCTTGGGCATTTGTCATTAGGTGTGATGAAAACATTCAAAGTCCTTTCTTTTAGTTGCTTGAGCTGTCCATCGTGGTTATCTATGCCACTCTGCTTTGGAATGGAACTCAGACATTAGTTCCGTAACCTGCTACCCACGGATCAGCTCTCCTCCATCCTCTACACTCTCCTACTCTTCCTACTTGAGTAACCATCACGTTGCTCCATTTACTGTGAGGTCATTTTAAAAAATCTCTACATCGGAGTGAAATCCTGAGGTACGTGTCTTTCTGTATGTGGCTTATTTCCCTAAGCGTGATGGTTTCCCATTCCTTCTACACTGTCACAAGTCATAGAATTGGAGCCAAGCCCCGGCCGAAGAGCAACTCCCTGTGCAGGCGCAGGTGAGGCACATTTTCCTTTACCACCCCTTATGTCCTGGACTCATGGACTCATGTGAAGAGCGCTGTGTCAACTGAGCAGATGCACTGTCTTCACCATGCTAACTTTATTTCCGTTAACCACTGGAAAATCACTAGATCATGTGGCAAAACATTTTAATTTTTGCGGGAAGAAACATCATATACTACTTTTCACAATAATTGTCTTAATTTGCATTTAACATAGTTAAGGATTCTCTATTTCTTCTCCAGGACTTGCTTTCTTTAGTTTTGCTAATAACAGCCATTGTGAATGGAGCTATATAATATTTCACTGTGGTTTCATTTGCACTTCCTTGGTGACTCATGATTTCCATCATTCTTGCATATGCATTGCTCATGTGTATGGTTGTTTTAATCCATATTTGTGCCTATATTCTTATTCATAATATGTGGATCTTTGTGATTGAACCGTGTGAGTTCCCTAGGAATTCTAATGGTGAACTCCTGATAGATGTGGTTTACTGATTCAGATGTTTTTCCGACCATCTTCACTAGCTTTGCAGACAAAATGTTTGCCCTGATACCAGCCCATGTGGCTCATTTTGCTTTTGTCTCAGTTGCTTTTGAAATGATCCGAAAGAAAACTTTGCCTATTTCGATAGCCTGATATGTCCACATGTTTTCTTCATAGATCTCTAATTAAACTTGAGCAAGCTTTAGAATGCATGCAAGACAAAGCCGGTTTTATTCTTCTGCACGCAGAGATCCAATTTTGCCATTATCTCTCATAGTTCCCCAAAGAACATCCTTAGTGCCTGTGGAAAGCTCAAGCTCCCAAGGTTCTGTGAGTTTACTGCTAGACTCTGCTGTTCCACTGGTCTGTGTGTCTGGGTTTATGACAGTTCTACCTGTTTCTGTTATTGTAAGTTTTATCTTCTCTTAAAGTCAAGTGTTCATGTTCCATGGTTGTTCTTTATACTCAAGCCTCCTTTGCATATTTAGGTGCCTTTTTGCTTCTGTGCAAATTTTAGGATTTGCTTTGCTAGTTCTATGTAAACATGTTACAGCCTCTTCATGTGGATTTCGCTATATCAGTAGAGCATGTCATGCAGCATGGCTATACATATATTAATTATTCCAACCCAAGAACATGGAATGCCATTCCTTTCATTGTATGATCTTCAGTTTCCTTAGTCATATTTCCTCACTTTCCTTGCAGAGATCCTTCACCACTTCAGCTAGATTTGCTTCTAGGTGGCATTTTGGTAGCTGTTAAAATGGCATTGCTTTCTTGATTTCTTTCTCAGACAATTGCATAGCAAGTAATGTCAATGACCTTTGCTTGCTACATTTCTCTCCTGTCATCTTAATTTTGTTTTGGTTCTAATAGCTTATTTATGGACTCTCTGGGGCTTCTGTGTGTAAAACCATGGCATCTACGAACAGTGACTACTGCACTTCTGCTGTTCCGTCTGACTTTCTTTCTATTGTAGGATTTCTAGGAATAGAACTTCTAGTGCTATGTTGAGCAAAAATGGAGACTATTGTTTAAATAGCCCTTGGCAGCCATATTGATAGTGATTTTTCTGTCATATCATCTCAATGACTGTGAAGAGCTGAAAGAAGAAGAGGGATGAAAAGGGAGAGGAGAGGGAGAAGGAGGGGAAGGAAGAGAAGAGGGAAATGGTGAAGTGGATGTGTAGATGAAGGGAGAAAAATACAATGTATTCTAGCTATTGTCCGGATTTTATTCTAGCTGAGAAATTCTTGAATGCCTGTTGAGGATGCCACGTGGTCCTTTAGGCTCTTCCTTTATTAGCATGTATTTGCAGTAGGGAATAACTACATCTTCTGTGAGGGGATGATACATGTGCATGGCACATCTGAATCCTTTTTTATTCTTTCCCTGCTTCTCTCTTCTCCTCCACCTCTGGGTCCCCTTTCCTTCTGAACATGGTCTATCTTCCTGTTTCTCTTACATGAGAAACCAAACCTATAAACATAAAAATATGAACGACGGTGGGAGATGGACCTCTTAGATTAGGACACCGTTCTCCAAGGTGCAGGCAGAAGCATTAAGTAAGAAGAAACCAGAACTTCTAATTCGCCATCCCGTCTTACCAAAGTTTTGAGTATAAGTCACACACACACACACACACACTATATATATATATATATATATATATATATATATATATATATATATTATATATACATATATATTATTAGTATATATATCAGTATATATATATATATATATATATATATATATGGAAATCAAGAAATGTGAATATAAATAAATCTGATATTTTTTTTTGTCTTTTTGAGGCGGAGTCTCTGTATGCAGTTCAGGCTGGCCTTGAGCTCACTTTTGTAGCCCAGGCTGGTCTCGAACTTGCACTGATACTCCAGCCTCAGCCTTCCAAGTGCTGGGATTATAGGCATGTACCACCATGCCCCGGCCCTTAAACATATGTTGATAAGGGTTCAATAATGGTGTCCTAGATTTGTACATTATCAAAAAGATTGAAAAACTACTCAATTATATTAGCCAGTGGAAAAGTTAAGTAGAAATACAGTAACATTCCGGTCATTCACTCTTGCTGAAACCCTTCTCCTACCCCATGGACACAGAGTCAGAGCCCGTTCTGTGCCTATACGAAGCTTACCAAGAGCAAGGGCTCTGTGCTGAGCCCTTCTGCACATACGGACATCTACAAATAGCTGAAACATCGCATCAGATTTTCACACTGCAGTGCACCAGAAGTCAGGTAATCTCTCTAGATTCTTCCTTCTCTCTGTTAGCATTGCTCAGCTTTCCCTTTAAGGGATAAATTACCCAACACCCACAGCACATGAAAGGGCAATTGTAATTGGCTCATGGCTCCTGAGGTTGCTGGCACCATGACAGGAGCGCCATGGTGGAAGGGCACAGTGCAGCGAAGCCGCCCACTTCACGGCATCTGTGAATCAGACCACAGGGAGAGAGCATCATGAAGATGCTGCCTGCAGAGTCACGGCCCCATGGTCGTGCCGCCAGCTGGCGACTCTTCTTAACAGCTCATTCCACTATGAGAACCAAGGGTTAGTCTATGCTGAGAACAGCACCTAGTGACCCCGCCGCTTCTTCAGGAGCACTTGATCTAGTGAAGGCGGCCACTCAGCTGCTGCAGCGCTGGGTGAATTCCACTCATAAAAGCTGCGCCTCTCCTGCCCATTTCTAGTCAGCTATGTCATGCTGTACAGAGTGATCTAGAGGGACGTTGTGTCTCTTGGCATGGCTCATCACCCCTCGGTGACTGTGCCTACTGTAGCTACCCTAATATAGGTACTTGTCATTTGGTACCTCTGTTACTATAATATCTCTTGCCTTTTGCTGTCTCTTTCAAACCCATCTTTCTTTGTCTTTATATCTAAATTTGTTTTTGTCTTTTTGACACAGGGTCTCACTATGCAGTTCAAGGTATCCTGGAGCTCACTTTATAGTCCAGGCTGGTCTTGAACTTGCACCAGTCCTCCTGCCTCAGCCTCCCCAGGGCTGGAATTATAGGCATGCACCATCACGCATGGCTAATATCTAAAAATGTTGATTGTACCCCTGAGCCACGTTTCTGTGTTTCTTTTCTGCTTTCTCATTCCCTTTCAGAACAAGGGTGTGCTTGTCAGAGAATAGAGACATATTTCTCTACCGGAAGCTGGATCCATCTCACATCATTTCTTTGCAGTTGTTCTTGTATTACTGAAAACATTGTTCCCTGGGGTCTGCAGGTTTCTCTGCTCTCCCTCTCAATCACCCAGGCTGTTCTCCATTCCACCACCATAGTTGGATTTTCCTGGGCATCAGCATGGTCTATTTGCTAGACTCAGTTCTGTTCTGTCCTCACAGAGATTTATTTTGACCTTCGCAGTAACCTTGGGATCCTGCTATCCATGTACTCCATAATTTAATTCATTAACCATTTTCCTCAGCACATAATCAACCTATGGCTCCTTGTCAGACTCCTAGCACCTTCCTGAGGTGTGTCTCCATTGACTTAGCTTGAGCCACTACCTTCCACTGAGATTTCTCATTCACAAGACTTGTGTCATGTGAACATTTCTCAAGGAATCTGGAGGGAAGGATTAAGGCTAAGCACCTATGTATTAAGACTGGAAAGGAAAGGATAAGAATTAAAGTCTATGAAAGTAAGCAGTAGGTCTCAGAAATGTGAAAATTTTGGGCTGCCAAATAGTTCAGTAGACTAAGGTAACTGCTAGGCAGGAGCAGGGACGGGATTCGATCCTCAGCCCCTCCCCAAGGGAGCACAGAGATGCAACTGAGACTGGGCGCAGTGGCCTGCACCTGTAATGCCAGTGCTCGGGAGGCTGAAAACAGGAGGATCATTGAGTCTGATCTGTGTAGTGAGAACCTGTAGACCCCTGTACTAAATATAATAAATTAATCAAAAATAAAAATGAAAATGTGAATATTTTGGCTAGTTAATAAATTTTCCTTGAAGCTAATCCTATCTAAGTTTCTGAGAAGCAGAGATGACCTAGTTAATACCTTGAGCTAATACAGGAGAAAAACAAAAAAAGAATTCACCATTCTAGTACTCATCCATTAGAAAAGATGCATAGAAGAATCTAATAAAGCTTTCAGATTACTTGGAAAAATAGGATGCATAGGCCCTCTTCATGTTTCAGACAAGATGTGGATAGTAACAGCAGGCCAGGTCAATCAAGGAAGGCTTTATCAAAAAATCAATCAATCAATCAATCAATCAATCAATAACTGAAAACTCAGAATCAAAAATGAATTCCATGTTATCTACATAAATGAGTCGACTGGACATAACTTTAAAGAGAAAGAAGCAGAAGTGTGGAAGTGGCAGCTGAGAAATAAAAGAATAGATCAAAAAATAAATTGGCCGAGCTGAGGGTGTATTTGAGCCAAATAATAGATTTTTCATGCAGAAATGAGCATCTCACCTCTCTGAACTGTTACCAAGATGCTTCGCATTCTGACTGAATGTTTTCACTCAGCTATCAATCATCTCATTACCAATTTTTATGCTCTAAAAACCAAGCCATTCTATTAAGAACTTTCAGAAAGAAGAAAACCCAAACTACCTCTGACTAATCATTTTGAATTTCCCCTCTGGCCCTTTGCTAACAATAGTATTTGAATCAATCAGATGGGAGCTGCTCTTGTTCTTATTCTAGTTCAGAGACCGGCTCCCGGGTGGCGCACTCCCGGCTGGAGTCTAAGGCCTCGGGATCTGCAGAGCTCAGCCGCTCACACTGAGGGCCAGAACACAAGGTGGACACAGCTCCAGCCTGGTATCAACCCGCACGCTGAGTGCTCACGATTCTCTTCGTAGGCTGAGTTGAATCTCTTTGCCACTTCTCCCAGGAGACAGCAGTGTGGCAGCCCTGGCTGGACTCAAATTCTTGTCCAGTTCTTCCAGAGACCTGTACTGAGGTGAACCACTGTAGCTGCCTGCAGTTGTTTTCTCATCTCTGAAGTGGCTAATGACAGGACTGATCTCATCTGCAGAGACTACCTGAAATAACCAATCTGTGTGACTGATTAAAGTTAGGCCCACCTTTGAGAAACACAGACTTGACTAAACAAGTGCATGGGACAGGACTCTATGGCCATAGCTTCGTGAGGTCAGGAAGCTCCGTTCTCTTTTCTACCATCTTTAGATTTTGCTCTTACGGCCATTTCATTTCCCCAGGGGATGGAAGATGTTGTATTCGTATTTTGGACAGAAAAAAAAAGGGACAAAGAGATGGTAGCACGGTCATCAATATCAAGTTAAACAACATTCTTCTGAACTATGCAGCCCAAAAACTCAGTATGGGTTGATGATTTAATGACTTAACCGACCTGTTCTTAATCCTGTGCAGATGTTTGACCTGTATTTCCTCTTGTCCCTAGTAGGATCAATGACTCATATATGTTACTGCTTCTCTTGGATCTATAGAAAACTTTAGCTTCAATATTTAACAATTTGATTTATGTATGCTCCTCCTGCTCATATTCTGGCCATTTTTACCTTATCCATTTGAGGACTTCCTCTCAGCTCCTATTAGTTTAAAATGAAGATCTGTCACCCTACTGATTAATCCCCTGTTTGCCAATTTGTCTTATTCCAAAGTTTCCCATTAATGAAAGCCCATGAGATGCATGTACTTGATCAAAGCCTTTTGCCAAATCACCTTCAGCTATTTCTAAAGTAGGGAATTTAGGAATCCTAGAGACTCCGCCTGATGTCTGTGATAGAAGAAGAGCTCTGGTCTCAACTCTGAATACAAGGTTGAAAATGAAGGCTCAAGGAAAGGACAAAGATGCCGGCAGGTGCGAGAAGTGAGAAAATGAACGATGAGAGAGGATCGCGGGGCCCAGAGGTTGGCACTCCTGGTGCCTAATCTAAAGGCATCTGTAAGCAGTCAGTTGCAGGTACAAGGTCCTTGCATTCCTCAATGTGAAGTGATCTCCTGCAGCAAACTATGTGTCCTGTCAGCTGCTGGGATGTCACCAGTAGGGGCAATGAACAAAGATCACTTCGTGCCAGCCCTCCAGGCCCTGCTCTCTAAGGCTGGCGACAACAGCGGCCTTGTCGTTGCAGCTTCAGGAAGGGCACTATTTTTCTATTTCCATCCCGCTACTTGTTCTCTCCTCAACTTTCTTCAGAGCTGTATCATCCAATAATGTTCATACAACCATCTTGACGTCAATTTGCCTATTCATTTATATCATTGTGTCCCACTAGTGTAGTATAATATTGCTCCCTTTCCTTAGTTCTTCTTTATTCCCCAGTCAGACGGCCTGCAAGGCCTATATTCATTACTTTTCTTTCTGTTACTCTCTGACTACATATTCTGTTGTCCTCCTACCTGTAAAACTCCTACAGCCATGCCTGTCTCCTGGCAACTTCTCACTTAGGCTAAGCACGTTCGGACAGCTTGCACTGGGTACGCCTTACACTCAGAATTGTCCACCCGCACATAGTCACATGAGTTAATTTCCTCATGTCCTCCAAATGTCAGCTCAGTGTCACTTTCTTAAAGGTCCACCCAAGCCAATGACACCCACACCAACAATGATGGAACTATACACACAATCCACCCAAAAAGAGAATGTTGAGTGGGATAAGTCAGGCAGACAAGCTCAAATACTGGAACAGTATCTTGTTTCAGTAAGTTAAGGTACAAACTAACAGAAAAATAAAAGAAGTCAAAGCAAGACAAGAGTATGGACCTATTGCAAAAGGGAGGCAGTCCAGAGGACCAAGGGTAGGGTAAGTAGAGGGGTTAAGGATTAGGTAGTGGGGATCTGCCAGGCACAAGGTCCTCAGAACCTCAGTGAGAGTGAACAATATATGCCATAAACACAAGCTAATATTACCAATGTCAACAAAAATTAAAAAGGAGAAAGGGGACCTACTGAAGAGTTGGAGGGGAAGAGAAGGGGTCTAAAAGTGGGAATGAACCATGTTATGCACATGCACCCACTCCCCAAAGTGATTGTGAAGTACATGACCTGAAAATATACTAAATAAATAACATTAGGAAAATACATTTATCAATGCAAAAGACACAATGTCACTAATGCCCCTTGAGATCAAATCCTCCCCCTCTCTCTGAACACACTCATCTCATTGTCCTTGGCACTTTCTGAAGCAGTTCTGGAAGTCTTCTTTCACGGGTGTCTTTATAATAGGCAGTGGGTGCCAACAGAAAGGCGGGCTTGTGAACACTGCAGCACATCTCTGTCCTCCTGCTCACCGGATCTGGCACTGTGTAACTTTGGGCTCATCCCCAAAGCCCAGCTGTTCGTGAAGCTGTGTATTTTTAACTGGTTCAGGGCACTGGGGTAGCCACAGTGGTGCTTTTAAAGACATTCAGGGAAGTATCTTCCAGAACAGCTTCAAAGTACACTAAGATGACGGAATAGGAGCACTCGGAGCAAGCAGGAGGATTTTGTGGTGGATTTGCGGCAACGTGTCTCTTATCATACTTCACGTCTTTCTACACAGTCTCCATC
>PVKN010012649.1:0-20582 GCA_004027915.1 Capromys pilorides
TTTTTTATTTAAAGAAAATCATCTTTAAAACTACAAAACTCCCTGTAATTAGTATTCTTGTGTTATCCCTCCAATTTTGGCCTTTAATGGCTTAGGTACTATTTGTTTATTTTCTTTATAGGTTTTGACGTATTGATTATCTTAAAGTTTTTTTCTCTCTTTTTGCTGGCCCTGGGGACTGAACCCAGGGTCTCCTGAGGGCAAGGCAAGTCCACTGCTACTGAGCCACAGTCAGCCCTGAGCTGGACTTTTTTTTTTTTTTTTTTGTCTTCATAGTATTTATTCAGAGTATAAGATGCAGACTTGATATCTCGTATAAAAACTATTAGTACAAATCTTTCTTCTAGTTGAGCTAAGAAAAATTAGATGTATGTGTAGTACAATATTCCATAATAGTAGTGGGTTATCAGCACAACTGGCAATGTCAGAAGCTGTTGGCTTGAGCCTTTTACAGCTCAGCATGCTAATATGGCTTTAGTTTTTATACCTCGTGGTTAGACTTTCCTGCTGAGTGGTTAAGATCAAGATAAAGCAAGACCTATATAATAAAAAGTGTAACTTTTGTATCTAATAACATCAGTCAAATCCCCTCAGGATTTACCTTGAAACCATATACAGCTGTTGTAGCTCTTTTGACAGCATTAGCCATCTGCATGAGTCATGGCCAGTTCTCAGAGGAAGAAATACTAGAAGCTGATAAACACATGAAAAAATGCTCCACATCGCTAGCTATCCGTGAAATGCAAATTGAAGCAATACTTACATACCATCTCACCCCAGAAAGAATGGCTATCATAAAGAAATCAACCAACAAAAAGTGTTGGAGAGGCTGTGGGGAAAAAGGAACCGTTCTCCACTGCTGGTGGAAATGCAGACTGGTGCAACCATTATGGAAAGCAGTGTGGAGACTCCTTAAAAAACTAGGACTGGAAATCCCGTTCAATTCAGCTATTCTCCTACTAGGCATTTTCCTAAAACAACTGAAATTTTGTACTTCTATGTTTATAGCAGCACAATTTGTGATAGTCAAATTTTGGAAAAAGCCAAAATGCCTATCCCCTGAAGAATGGATGAAAAAGATATGGTGGTTATTTGATATTATGCTCTTTAGTTTTCAAATGTCTTGTGTATTTTTTTTTCTATTTCTTCTTTTGTTTCTTCCATCTGTAATTTTATTAGCCTAAGTGGAGGAGAATAAATTTAAAAAAATTCATTCTATGGAATTCGCTGAGATTTTCCTTGTATTTTTTTCTCTTTGTGCACTGTTTCTACATTTTAAAGATAAGACGAAACTCGTATTGCAATGCCACTTTTCTGATGTATGCTCAGGGACATTTAGTGCATTCAGAATGCTTCCCAATCCCTTCTTCACGAATTAATAAAACCCAGGTTTGGCCCTGGGGCCAGGCCTTCGCTCCAGAAGCCACCATTGCGGCTGCAGTTAGCACCCCTTAGTGCCCCATAACTATGATATAATATGGCTCAGCGTCTTTATTCTTGCCACTGCACTGGAAGTGGCAGAATTAACTCACTAGAATGCCACTAGCTTTTCAGGGGATTTCAAATGTAAATTTCCTGAGCCACAGAGAAGACCAGGAAGGGCTCTATAGGAGGGCCAGGAGGGAGACACACCCTCAGGTCACAGGCAGGGGACCAGCCCTTGAGGCCAGGTCCCACCTCCTCAGGAGTCACTGGGCTGCTGCACCCCCTGGTGTGAGAAGCTGGCGGTGAGCATCTCCCCTCCGTGGTGCAGCATGCAGGAGGCCGGGGAGGCCTCATGTGCCTCAGCTGAGGCTGCAAATGTCTGCTCTCATTTCTGCGTCCTCCACCTACAGGGGAAAATGCGAAGTGATTGCACGCTCAAGTGCTGGAGGCGTCCTCCGCAGCGACTGTGCCATTCCAGGCCCCTGCTGGTGGACAAGGGCTCCAGATTCTCCAGCATACTCACTTTCAGTTGTTTGGTTACAGCCAAGGCAACCGCTGTGCAGCCGTGGCACGCCACGGTCTGGTTTTGCCTTTCCCTAATAACAATGCAGAGACTCTCTTCTTGTGACCATTTGCCATTGTAGAGCATGTAGAGGGGGACAGTTTAATTATTTTACCTGGTTTTACTGCAGTTATATTTTTTGGTCAAATTGAAAGTGTTTTATACATATATATCTTGGATGCTAACGCCTTCCCTAACATATGACTTGCAAATATTTTCTCTGAATCCGTGAGTTGTCTTTCACTTTCTTAATTTTTTCTTTCTTTCTTTCTTTCTTTCTTTCTTTCTTTCTTTCTTTCTTGTCTGTCTGTCTGTAGTATATGGTGTCTCTATGCACTCAGACTCTCCGTGATCCTCTTGCGTCACCAACCCCCCCCCCCCCATTGCTGGCATTACATGCATGCACCACCATTCCCGGTTTCAGTGGCTGGCTTGACATGGGGCTAGCATGGCCTATGGTGCCAGAGATGGAACCTAGGTCCTTGTTCTTGTCTGGGTAGGCGCTTAGACTGCTGAGCTATCTCCCCAGTCCCTCGCTTTCATACATTTTTTTTTTTTATGGCCAGCTCAGCCTGCCCTGGGGGTGGAGCTGGCACAGCATGTGGTGCTGGGGATCATCGAACCATGGTCCCTGCGGAAACCTAAGCCATCTTGCCGGCCCTTGCTTTTACAATTTTGATGCACAATATTAAATTGTTATGTAGTATAATTGATCTGGGTTTTTTTGTTTGGCTCAGTTTTTCTTTTCAGTATTATATTGTGCTTTCAAAAATTATTATAGAATAAATAAAAGCACAGCATTAAAGCCCAAAACTCTCAGTTCAAATCTCTGTTCCATACCAATCTTTTATAATTAGCTTCAAGTTTGTAACAGATGTTTAAGTACACATTAGTGTATCTAATCTTTCATATAATCAATATTTTTCTTACATGTAATATTGGAAGCTTGCTTAATTGCTAAGTTTCTTTTTGTGTGTAGTGGAGACTTTTAATACTGTTGTTACAAGATGGATTTAGGAATGAAAGAAGGAAATCTTAGCGATTCGCCATCTCAGGCACAGCTCTTAAGCCCTGCCTCTACTTACCTCATCTCTTCCCCTGGATTACGCTTGCTCTGGGCGTGTCCCTTAACTCACAGCTTCACCTCACTTTGAGGGTGTCCACTCCACCCCAGGGAAACAGACCCGGTCTCCTTTGGTAAAAGCATGCTATTCACAGTTTTGGCCGATTGTGTCCCAAGGGAACACATCTTATATATGGCTCAGCAAAACATCTGGAAGATACCATAGGCCACAGCTGGAAAGGATTAATGACTAAATGATGTGATGAATCTCTACAGAGCAGCTCTGTCCCCAGAGCTGGGGTGTAACCCCAGGACCCCAGATCTGTGTGGTAACCACAGTGGCTAGTCACTCTTCAAACATGGAGAGTGGGAATGAAGAGCCGAATTTTAACTTTATGCGTTTCCCACTAGTTTTCGCTCTCTCCAACACACCTAGCTAAATGTCACATATTGGAAGCGCTCACCTGGAAAGCATTTGCTGCAGGCTCCATAGGTGATTGCACTCCCTGGGGGCATCTCCTCCCACGGGGTGAAGCCACCATGTGCCCAGCTGCCCGCAGGACATCCTCAGCAGGGTCCTCACCTGGGTCCCTTCCCAGTTTCCCTGGTCTCACCAGCCCAACCCTGGAGACTTCCTTCTAGCACTGTCTCTTCCAGGACCCACCCTGGCTTTCCTCTTATGGAGGATTCTTCCCTCCGACCTCTCTGCATCTCTGCCCTGCCATTCTCTCAGACCTTTGAAAGTCATAGCTTCTGGCTGAATTATTTCTTGATGACCAGGTGAAAAATTCCTGTCTATTCCCCATTGTACTAGTTACTTTTCTCTCTCGTTGCTGGGACAAATTCCAGACACACAAGCTTAGGGGAGGAAAGGTTTATTTAGCAGTAACAGTTACTGGAAGCTTCAAGATGCTGCCCCTGCTTTATAGGGACTGGAGGAGGGGTTGGGGCACTGCCATGTCCAGGATGATCTGCTGCATACCTCTGAGAGAAACTGCCACCTGGGGGGTGGGGGTGGGGCTCTGACAGACCATGCTGCCAGTTTAACGGTTCGTGCCTGTCTTGGCCACGCCTCCTCAAGCCCTGCCCTGCTCCTTTGGCCCCACCCCTTGAGCCAAGTGCTTGACAGCCCTATGATTTACATGAGGCTTTGGGGGTACAAACCACAACACCTATACACTGTCACTCTTCCCTGTGTACCTTTCTTTCTTTCTTTCTTTCTTGTATGGAAACTGTCTATATAGGACTCATTTACTTTTTTATTGTCTATGCATGCCAACTACTATTGTGCCCTGGGTACACCAGCATCATTTTTAGTTGTTTGATGCAGTATGTTGTGATTTTCCCCTAAAGTGTCCCTCAAAAGTCTCATACCTACAGCTTGGACCTAGGCTGCTGTACTCATCAGCGGACTGATGGATGAGTTCATAGCTCACTCTGCTGTTAGGAGGTGGGATGGCTGGGGTTGTGACATGGAAGGGGTGCTGTCTCTGGCTCTTCCTTTCCTCCTCTGCCTCATGGCCACCAGGGTCAGTGGTCTTCCTCTGTCTTGTCACTCCCCATGCTGCTTCTGCAGCAAGTGGAGCAAGGCCACCGTGGACTGGAGCCTCTGAAACCATGAGTCAAAATCAACCTCTCTTCCTTCAACTTGCTGGCACTGGGAAAGTTGTCTCAGGAATGGGAGAGAGGGGATTCCATGTTATTACTCTCAGTGGCTAAGAATACTGCTTGGAAATGGAAGTGTTCCACCAGTATTTGTCAAATGAATAAAGTCCTTGGCTGGTTTAGGCACAATTCTTAAAATCAGACAGAGAATTATTCCTTAGCATTGCCTGCTCCTCTGGTCTTCTCCATTTTTTCAGCTTAAATTCAGGGAGCACAGCTTAGATGAAGTCACACACGCAAAACCGAAGGAAACCCATAGCTGGCGTGAGTGAATTCAGCAAGGGCAGATTGCTTTTATCGTTCTATTATTTTTACCTGGCTTCTAAAAATATTTTTACCGCCAACTAGAAATGTAGAAAAGAAATTGGATTTAATTGTGGCTTTGTAGATATTGATTTAGAGTATATTTATAAAAAACAAACAAGAAAGTATATTAATAAATGTTTAAAGTCTATTTTTTCTTGAATTTCATAGTCATTACCTATTTTCCTTTAAATGTACCATGCTTTTGTTATTGCAAATCCATTCTGAGTCACGTGGTGGAGTGCATTTAGCGGTGTTTGCAGTGCACAGTTTTATTTCGCAGCTGGGGCAGCATTTCCCATTTCACCTCATTCTTCCTCCTGGCATCCACGCCAAATTTGGGCTCAGTAAGCCTACAAAAGACATGAAGAACTGTAAGATGCATCCACTTTCCAGACTATTATTCTTTTCCAACTGTTCAGGAAAAACTAAAATACCCAGCTGGCTCAGAAGTTATGTTATTCACAGCTTTGGCTGCGGCGGGCCCAGCTAGGCGGGCTTCCGTTACTGTCCTGGATGCCAGCTCTCTGCTCGGCGTGTTCAGCCAAACACGCAGGCTAGGGAATATATAGACCCTTGCATTGCACGCAGGGGAGAAAAAGCCCAAGATCTTGAACACTATCCTAAGCTCAGGAATTGAACTAAATTTAGGAGAGAACACAAAAATGAAAGGGGATCTCGGTGGTGGGCCGTGTACCCCAGCTATTCCTCCTGCTTTAGGAACACAATATGCAAAGTAATTATTTCAAGAGCCAAAGTGGGCCTAGGGAAAAGTTAAAATAGACCCAGATCTCAGGACCTTACACAGACGAAGCTGGAAAATCACTGAGTGGTCTCCCCGTTCTGCGACTGTTATGGTGTTATTAAGATATAGCTGTCCAGGATGGAGTTGGCTGAGCTTTTCTGAAACCTTAACTGGTGGACCTACTCATCATCCCAGAAGATGAGGGGATTGGCTGGCTGCACACTTGTCCCCTCAGTGCCACCCTGGACAGGGCCCATTTCAGTTGGTATCTGCGTGTTGCTACCTTTTTTGTTTTGTTTTCCTCTTGAAATTGAAGGGGTCATGTATTTCTGAAAGTGTGAATGGTGAAGAGGGCATCTAAAAATACTCACCATAGGGAGATACTAGAATTTGCTAATAAATGAAATGGAGTCACAGCTCAGCTCACAAGCTGACCTTGTCAGATATAAAAGTTACAGGTTTGTTATATAGGTCTTGCTTTAACTTGGACTTAACCACCAAGCAGAAAAGTTTAACCACAAGGCATAAAAGGTAAAGCCAGATTAGTATGCTGAAGTATAAAAGGTTCCAGTCAGCATCCTCCGAGGTTGCCAGTTCTGTCAATAATCCACTACTATTATGGACTATTGGCCTATGCATACAACTACTATCTCTTACTTCAATGAGAAGAAATATTTGTCCCAATAGCATTTAGAAAAGTTATCACATCTGTATCTGTACTCTGAACAACTACTATGAAGACAACAATATGCATTGTATTAATTATTGTGGCTGTCCTCCTAACGTGTTTTGAAACTGTCTCATTGTAATTTCTCATTAATAGTAATAAAAAAATGAAGAAAAAAAACCCCAAACACATCTGTGTGTGAACAATTCGATTTGCAAACAGAAGCATTTAGTACAACTTTGCTTTGTGCGTGAACTACACATCCCATGGTCAACGGGACTATGCTTACCTTCCACAGAATTGCTAAAGGAATTAAATTTGTCAGCTGAGGTACAACTGTACATGCAGAGAAAAGAGGCTGCGAGTCATTATACTTCTGACAGCATTTTATCTCACCTATCACAACAGCACCATTGGTTAGGATTGGACACATAGGTGCATACTTTTCCACATTTTCCCACACCACCCACATCCAAGGCTTCCCCAGTTGGGCCCCATTCATCTCCCCTCTTAGTGGAGAGAGCTGTGCTCGGGGTGCTCCTGATTATGCTGGATCTCTGGATCTGACTCCGCATAGAGAAGCCCTGACAGGTCCGACTGGGCCAGAGTCAAGGCATTGGCTTAAGGGAGACTTCCTCCTTTCCTTTCCTGTCAGACGTCCTGAGAGACAGACTGTGCTTAGCTTGTGACTGTCTTTGTCCATCTCAAAGCCAAGAACAGAGGGTAGAGGCCCTCACAAAGCCCTGGGCCACTGCTTTGGTTCCTTTTCTCTTCCTCTTTCTCACTCTTTCAAGGGTGCTCACAGGTACATGGGGCTTACTTGGCACCAGAGGACGATCTCCTTGTTCCAAGACCAGCTGGCGAGCGTCTTCACTTCATTACCTTCTCGAGCACATTCACAGGTTTGGAAGTAGAAACGGACGTTTGGAGGAGTCGTGACTCTGCCTACCACCAGCTGGACCACAATCCCTTCAGAGTCCTAAGGGCCCAGTCCACGTCCATCGCGCTGCCAGTGCATGTGTCTTCTAGGGTTGGATCTGGTGCCTCTTCTTCTCGATCTGCTTAGCAGCTGGTGGTCAAGGGAGAAGTGAGGGACAAGCCCATCCCTTCCTGAAAGGATAAAAATGAGGAAGAATGAATGGAGAAACTACCAGGGAAGGGAATGAGGGACACAGAAAATAGAGGTAAGATAATGCAAACACTGTGTACATAGAGGAGGAAAGAGAGATAGGAGAAATCTCTACTAAGGAAAGCTCAAAAGAAAGGGAATAAGAGTTTCCTTTAAAGTGACTTCAACCAGAGACCTGAGCCTGGATGAACTGTGTTCTAATGAGTTCTTGCCATCAGAAAAGTCATGTTTTTTTACATAAACTTCTTAGTTTTCCATAGAGTAGATGCATACATTCGGTAAGAAGCTACATCTAAGCTAAGGAGTGCAGTTTTCTCCCCAGCGATGAGCATGTTGTCGGCCCCTGCCCCCAGTCACCGTAAGGGCCGCTACCCCAGCTCCTGGAACAGTGTAAATGCCTTCCAGAAAGGTAACATTGATAGGTTAATCGGGTGGCTTCCTCACAGTTTCTGGCTTCGGAACTCAATTGCCAAATCAATGTCTTCGAAGACAAATCCATCAGAACCAAGAAGGGAGAATGAAGCTGGTGAGAGCTCCTGTTTTCCATCATTTTTAGAGCTTTTACGTTGGACTCACACCTACCATCTGAAAGGTGGAGGGTGTCTTTGTTCCTTTCCTAACAACTTAGCTAGGAAACGTGGTTTTCAGTTATTTGCTTGAGCAAAATCACAGCACAGCAGAACAACCCAGGTGCTCAAAACAGTTGCTTGCGTGGCATTTCCTGCATCGTGGAGGGTAGAATCCTGCCACCCACAGCTCAGCTTCTGTTTCCAAGGACTGATATCTGCTCAAACTACTGTCTTTCCCTCTGCTTGCGCACATATGTGTGTGTATGTGTATGAGTGTGAGTGTGTGTACGAGTGCATGCGTTACTGGAATTGAACCACAAATCTTTGCACTGAGGTTAATCCCTAACCTTTTCTTTCTTTCTTTCTTTCTTTCTTTCTTTCTTTCTTTCTTAGACAGATAGGATCTTGCTATGTGGCCCAGGCTAGGCTTGAACTTGTGATCTTCCTGCCTCAATCTCCCAGAGTATTAATTTATACTTTTTAAAAAATCAGGGGCTGGTGAGATGGTTCAGCGATCTAAAGCACCTGCTTAGGAAAGCTTAGGCAACTGCAGGGACAGTGATTTGATCCCAAGCACCACATGCTGCGCCAGCCCCACCCCCAGGGCAGGCTGAGCTGGTCATAATAAACAATAAATAAATAAATAAATAAATAAATAAATAAATAATCAGATCGTATATATCAATGGTTACAGAGCAAATAACTTAGAGACATGTATAATTAGACATCAGTCTCCCATTTGAATTCCAGTTTTTCTTTTTATAAACTGGCTTTCAATTTTCTGCCTTTTGGCTGCTTATTCTGCTACCTATTTTTACTTCTTAAATCATTTCTACATTCAGTCTATTTCATGTTTAATCTCCAAGAGTTTATATTCTTCTACTTCTCAATTCTCCCTTTCCTCCCTCTGATATATTTCCATTCTGTCTCTAACCCCCTCTGATTTAAATGTAATGTTGCAGAAGTGGAAGACTCAAATATTCTGTAGATACTATTTTTATTATTATGCAGCTAAGAAAAATCATATTTGTGAAAACAAGTTAATGGTTTGGGAAAATATTTGCCACTTGAAAGGGAAAACGAGTTGGGCTATAATCCCAGCCACTTGGGAAGTTAAGGCAGGAGGATCGCAAGTTCAAGGCCAACCTTGGTAACTCAGTGAGACCCTGTCACAAAATAAGACAAGTTAAAAGGACCAGCGACAAAGCTCTGTGGAGGACACCTGGCTCACATATGAGATGTTCTGGAACCAAACCCCTGCATCAGAAGAAAAGCTTTAAGAGGAAAGCAAAAATTATATGTTTATGATTATGATGCGATTCAAATTCTATCCAATATAAAAATAGAACATATACATTCTATACAACAAAATTGCAGGAAAGAAATAATATAATTAATATTTCAGTAGGACACGATTGCAGCTTTTCTTCCTCTTCTTTTTGAGACAAGTTCTCTCTATGTAGTTCAGGATGGCCTTGAGCTCACTCTGTAGCCCAGACTTATCTTGAAATTACAACCATTCTCCTGCCTCAGCCTCCGGAACGCTGGGACTACATCGTACACCACCGTGAATGGCATGGAGCTTATTTTAATTAATTCCTATACTTTCTGTATATTTTTAAAACTTTCTAATAAATACATATTACTTGTAATAAAAAAAATTCAGGTAGGGAGAATAACTCCTTGATAAGGAGAGGAAGAAGCAGCTAGTGTGGAATTTCGGGCCCATGGCATCAGGCTAAGTGCAGGCTGGAACTTGTCCAAGATTTGAACTTTGGAATGCATTTGTTTTCCACACATTTCTCCTTTTTCACTTAAAATATGCAAACTGGTGGCAGTCCAGATATCCAGATTGCCCGAAAAATTCAGGACACCATCAGAACTTTTAAAAATGAAAACCCAACAGTTTTAATTAAGTGCATAATACATATGCATCAGGACACTGTCCTTTGTGATAGCAGACACAGCTGCCTGCTGGAGGTTGAGGTCCCACTTAAAAAACGTTTAATCCTATGCTAATGATCTAAAGAGCAAGGGAAGCCCCAGACTGTCCCCCTTTGCTTTAGCACTGAGTGATCTCCATGCCAGAGCCAGCCTCGCTATTTCCATATTAATTAGAAGCGTTTTCTCTTGCAATTTCACTCTTCCACATGTCATAGTTTCCCTCTCTAAAAGAGTACAGGTCACATTTAATGAAGAACCCCTAGCACAGTTGGATTTAAGAAGTTCTTTCTCCTTCTCAGTACTCAGATAACTTAACGTAGAGGGTACAAATGGGAATATTTGGACAAAGTAGGGAGAGAGCGGCTCTCCCTGAGCTGGGTTGCCTGGCCCCTCACAAGGGACAGCTGACCCCAGGCCTCCAGCTCATCTGCTGGGGTCTTCAGGTCCACAGGCACGCGGGTCACCCACAGGCTGGCCCCTATCTCTCCTTGCCTTGTGCCTGATTCTCCAGCCCATTTTCTTCCTGCTTCTCTGCTTACCTTGGGTTTTCGGCAGAGCAGCCAGAGAATTAGCGCCTCCTGCAATGCGAGGCACTCAACATCGGCACACGAACATCAAGCCCTCCTCCTCCTGGCCCTAAGGAGAGGCCCTGCCCCAGGGTTTCTCCACCTCCCTGACCCCCCATTTGATCCTGGACGTCAGCATCTCCGGCAGATTCTTCAGCATCTTACTACCTGGAGTCATGGTTGAGTCTCTGTTTGGATTCTTTATTTGTTTATTTATTCAGCTTGCTGCTGATTTCTAAATTTTATTTTTAAATTTATTAGTACGTAATGCCTACTTGCGTTGCATGGGAAATGCGCAGCCTCGGCTAGCTTCTCTTTCCACCTCATTTCCTTCCCACCTGGTCCCCCTTACTCCACCTTTGTCCCCTTTCCACCCGCAGTAGATCCATCTCCTTATTTCCTTCCATCTGTTCTCTGTTTTGCTCTATGTTTGTACTTTGGCTCCTTTTGAACCTAATGGTCTCCAGCAACGCAGTTACATTTCTGTGCCCCAGTTTCCTTCCTTATAAAACAAATAGTAATGGTAAGGCAGCCAGGCTTACAGGAAGGGAAAAATGAGATTATGTGTATAAAGCGCTAAACATGGCACCTTGTATACCGCAAGGTCAGCTGACAGCTGATGTGGAGGTAGCTAGCGATACTAGAAGGCACCGAACACGTGTACACACAGCACGCGCTTACATACACAGACGCACACTTTGGAAACTACAGGTCTTGTTCAGACCGGAAGTCAAAAGGCTAACTTGGTGCCAAAGGACGTTTAGGAGGCGGGACCTGCTCCCTACCTAACTGTCCAATCACAGCTAATCTTTCTTGCCAGCAACTGTTGCTGAGCAACAGCAGTGAAGGACAGGCGCCTGCCCAGGATAATTCTTGCTTAAAAGACACAGAAGAGGAAAGACAGGGGCTGGCTTAGTGGGAAAACACTTGGGCGTGGAATCCCGCTAGGAACCCAGGAGAAGAGCTACAGAGTCCTGCAGCCTTGCGTTCAGCTGAGTCGATCTGCAGGACAATCGAGACTGGGCGGTGTTCAGGGCCGAAGTCAGAATAAAACCGTGTTAAGTAATCAGATCCTTAGGCCAAAGGCTTCAACTCTTCTTGAGCTTCAGGCCGCCCGTGGGCGGGGTCTGGCTGCTGCGGGGCTCTCTGAGGAGGCTGAGCGAGGTGGGAGCGTGTTAGATGGAACCCCGGACTCACCAGCCTTCGCCAAGCCCCTGACTCGGTTCTGAATAAGCAGGTGGTGTGACAGCTCCTGGAAATGACGAGGCTTTTGGCCCTGCTCCAGGAGCAGTACTATAATTTCATGCCTACAGCAAACCTTGCTCCAAATTACACCCACACTGTAATCAGCGGCTGAGACCTTCTGCGACTATTTATAAAGGGCACCCTTTAATTCACCCTTGTAATTTAGCTGGCAGCATTTGCTGGAAAGGTTTAATAGCTACGCAGTGCAAAAGGACCTCTAAGTGCGCAGTCTCCTATGTAAGTGTAGAGTGTGTCACAGAGACGGAGCATGGTGATTCATACAGCTGCCACCAAGTTCTCATGTGAGAGCTGCACATTCCTCACCTCTTGGAAATCACCTCTTGGCAATCTAAAATGCCGCAAAAACAGCCTAAATTTCATTGCCCTCGGCAGGGGAGATAGCTTGGCCGTCTGAGAGCCTGACTGGCAAGTACAAGGAACTGAGTTCAATCTCTGGTACTGCATGTTGTGCCAGCCCCCAAAACAGGGTGTCGTAGTGCATGCATGTAATCCCAGTGCTGGGGAGGCTGAAACAGGGGGATCACTGTGTGTCCGAGCTGTACCAAATAAATAAACAAATAAATAAATTTAACTCTCATTGGTCTATGCTGACTCCTAACCAAGAAGATGAAGTTTACAGCCTTAAGCTGTCCTCACAGATTACCCATGAACCCGTCCAACTTATCAGAGAGGCACAAGACACTCCTTGGAGTTGGCCCAGAGCTTGTCTTGGGGACCCTTGTGAGAATCAGCAGCGTGGAATGAGGACTTGGATCAGCGGCCTGAGCTGGGCCTGTGTTCTGTGCACTTCCGCGGGTCCTCAGGGTGAAGATCCAGAGGGCAGAGGTGGGCACGTCCGGTGGATGTGGCCCAGGCAATGCAACTCGTGCCGTGGAACCCTGCTGGTGCCTGTGTGACCCTCCTGGAGGCTATGCCCGGTCAGGCTAATCTTTGTGCAGTCAGATGTCACCGTCTTCTTGTTATTTTTATTGATATCATCATGATAAATAGAATCGGAGAGATAATACCCTTGAACAGAAGCACCAAACCAAATCCGGCATGAAGCAGAGGGTTTAATGCTACTCGGTGGCATAAACGTGGGCATTTTTAGGGCCATCTGTGTGTTAGAAAGCAAGGCTGCTCCCCATTCATGTCTATAATAAGGAAAATCAGATGCTGCTACTGAACAAAGGGAATCGCACCTCCCCAACTTTCTCACTCACAAAGCAAAAGAATTTAACGAAATGACCTATAAGTTACTTTCTAGGTCTAAAATATCGTGATACAATACACCTGAATTTCAAATTCATGAGGGGCATGACTCAGGTTCAAATAAGCGTTCTTGTGCTGTACAGAAATAACTTGATATGAATGATAGCAAATTCTTTCCCTCCATTACACCATCCCCATCCTGGTAACAACATCAACAAGCAAGTGATCTCACACAGTCAAAATGGAAACGCTATTGGAATTAAAGCCAGTTATTTGTTTCTTACTAGGCCCACTGGTTTATTTTCTACTATTTTACATTTTTACACAAGACTCAATTCTTTCAAAGCACATTGATTACCCACCGACAGTGTCACGTGGCTGGCGTGAGGGTGGACTATTTTTTAAATTCCAGATGGTTTTCATGGATAATTTATGACTTCAATGCTCAGTATATTTACAGGAACACACCGACAAGTACACACCGCCTTCCGGAATTCACAGCGCCTCCTTCCCATGGGTACAATTATTTTTTCTAATATATATTTTGACTTGTGAGAAACCCTCTGGCTCAGATGAAGGAATTTCAGAAGCACAAGAGGAGCCCATTACCACGCCAGTCTCAGTGCAGTCTCCTTCCTACTATTTCCTGAGCTCTGCCAATTGCACCAGGCAGCAAAGACGGGAAGAAAAGGGCTCAACGTTATGTGAACACAGGGACCTTTCGTCTACATGCTGTAGGCGACCAGGCTAGGAGTATTCAGCATGGCAATGAAGGGTTATCATGGTGACTTCCACAGATTTGTCCTATTTTGATTCTTTCTAGTAATTTGTTCGCACTGTCAAGTAGTGATATAGAAATAATGGTGGGAAAGGATGACGCGAATCAGCCACCGGGAAAGTTTAATCTTCTGTTGCATCATTGTTTCCCAAAGTCAGGGATCTGCTGTTGAGTGACTCACTCAGGATCTGTCACTGAGTGACAAGCTAGAGACCCAAACTGGTCTTTCTGCCTCCAGAGCCTATGATTTCAGGTGTTTCAGGATTTCACAAATTTCCTGTCCTAAGCAGTTGCCTGGCTTCTTGGTATAATATGGGAAAAACCTCACCCAGTAGAAGCTAAGAGATACAGAATACTTAAAGCTTAATTCAGGGCCACGGAGATAGCTCAGCAGTCTAAGCTCCTGCATAAGCAAGCTTCGATCCTGGGCACCACATGTCACGCCAGCCCCACCTCGGATGTGCCCAGCTGGCCAACAAGAGTGGGCACATGCTGTAATCCCAGAACTGAGGAGGCAGAAACAGGAAGATCACTGTGAGTCCCAGCTGCATAGTGTGACCCTGTACCAAATACATAAAAATTTTTTTTAAAAAAAGAACAACTTAATTCGGACCTGTAAGAGAGCATTCTAATATCAGGACTCCCCAAAAACAAACAAAAAACTCACAATTTTTAAGCTATTTTTATTTTTAAAGAAAATATTTGCAAGGAAAGGAGAAAGGAAAGATATGTCATTAAAAAAATTGTTTGTTTGTTTGGAGACAAGGTCTCGCTCTGTAGTGCAGGCTGGGTGTGGATTTACTATGAAGTCCTGGCTGCCCTTGACCTCCCAGAAGTGCACCTTCCGCGGGCTCCCAAATGCTGGGATGACCAGTGTGTGCCACCCTGCCTAGCCAAACACGCACTTCTGTTTTTGCAAAACCTTCGTGATATTTTTCAGCTCCTTCTAAGATAATCTCTGTAGGAGATGAAGTCGGGGTTGTGGTGGAGGGCTAGCGTAGAGGCCCCCACACGGGCTGTAGAGCCCCAGGATCACATAGGGTGCCCAGCCTGGGGGGGGGGCTGACAAGGATCTGCTGCTAGTGAGGGGATGCTACAGAGGATGTGCACCCCAGGGAGGCTGCCCCTCTTCCGCAGTAGAGATCACTCAGTGGCCACACGGTCCATGGTGCCAGGGCCAGTGTGGAGTCCTCAGGGCAACCTGACCTGCTCTGCTCTTCTTCCTCCTCCTCCTCTCCCTCCTACTCCTCTTCTTCCTCCTCCTCCTCTGCCTCCTTCTCTTCCTCCTCCACCCCTACTCTCCCTCCTCCTTCCCCTCCTCTTCCTCCTCCTCTTCTTCCTCCTCCTTCGCCTCCTCCTCCTCCCCCTCCTCTCTGCTCAGAATCCCTTTCATAGGTAACCAGGTTAACCCGCACATGGCAGGCCTTTGCTTTTATACGTATTTAAGTATAAAATTACCTCTTCCCCCCTTCTTCCCCTCTTCCTTCTCCTCCTCTTCCTCCTCCTCTAGTCTCTCACCCTTCAAGCCTCTCCTCTCCAGCCAGGGGCTCCAGCCTGCACCCTGGCTTCTACACACAAATGTGCCTCTCGAATTTTCTGATACCAAGGGACAGCGGGTCGAGGCACTGGCCACTGGCCACGCTTCTGCCACAGTTGTTAAAACCTAAGCTCCTCCCATTCTGAGAGCCCCTGCGCCACTGTGCACACACGAGCCACACGTGCGTGGCCCGGAGTGTGTGTCACAGCTCACAGCTCACTTTGGCAGTGTGTCTGGGTAATGGTGCAGAGATCCCGAGGTCATTACCGGAGGACGGCAGTCACGGAGGACCACTGGATTAGCCTGTGTGGCCGCGCCTGAAGACAGCAGCACGAAGCACAAGCAAAACTGTCAGAGCGAGAACGAATAAGAAGCGCGCTGGTCACCCAGCAGGAGGCCGAGACGCGCGGCCTCCGCGGCCGCTGACCCGGAGACCCTGCTCCCTGATTGGGTGCGCGGGTGCGTGGCTCACCTAGGCGCGGTGGCTGGGAACGCAGAGGACCGGGGCGGGCGCCCAGGGGTGTTCTGCGCACTCAAAGGGCTCGGACACATTTGAAATGCGAGTTTAAATTGAATTGGCCAATAACAATGGCATATATAGATATGGGATGTGACACAGTGTTCCAGCCTCCCGAGGGCCGGGCTCACCGAGTGCCCACCGCACCCAGCAGACAGCGCGCTGCGCAGTGATCAATCGGCTGGTTCCCACGCAGATCACCCGAAGCTGGCACCTTGTTCTTGTGGTCAGAGCACTGAAAAATCCTTTCTTTTGGCTGTTACGATCCACTTGCCAGCTAGAAATCTCAGTCATTTTCATGGAGAAATTTTTAAGCAAACTCTCCCTGTCTATGTCTCTCTCCCTTTGCTCCCCCTTACACACACAGGCAGAGGCTACATCGGCAAACCTTACCAAAAATTAATCTACAGTGTGACAGCACCCCCAGACAGATGCACCCCAGTGTCCGCAGCTTTGTCTTTTGTGTTCCACACTATGGATGTGAAAACCAATGACTAATAATCCTTTTGAAATAAAAAATTGAACACCTGACAGGACACAAAGGTGGAAAATGAATTTGACAAGTTCCCCAGGGGATGAAAAGCCAAGCTCTTCCAGCTGAGATGAAAGGTAAAAGGGCATGCAAAGCAGTGGCTATCTTCTCCATGTGGGCTGTAACCTATATTTTAATATAGAATTTATATGCAAATCATCAGGCTCATCGATGTAATGAATTATTCACAATTTATTATTATTCATATGTGTAATATTTAGGACTCAGCATTCATTACCCTTATGATGAAAGCTACAGCCCAGGTAAGCCAAGGAATCAAGGCAGCGTGAGGGAGGAGGAGCCGCGCCGTCTTCGCTGGACCCTGGGCCAGGAGAGCGAAGCGAGCTGTTTGCGTTTCCTAGGCTTGAACATATTTCCTCTTTCTGAAGGAAATATGGCGCCGAATCGCAGTGGAAATCTCCGCCTGTCCGCGTCTCTCCACTTCAGTTCTCACTCTCGTGATGTATTTGGAGGTTTTCCCCATCAGCATCGCAGACCCTTGTCAGGCCTCTGCTCCTCCCCGTGGCACTTCTGCCCAGGAGGCTGAGTGAGCCACAGAGCGTGGGGCCTCCCGCTGTGGCACTCCTCAAGGGAGCTGTGACTGACATTCCAAAAGCAGAGAGAAGCACATGTGTAAGTCGCACAGGAAAATCTGGCAGAAGGCCTCTCTCCTTTATCCACAATAAATTAAGTTTTAAATGCGGTGCCATTTGCGCACCACGATACATTTTTCTTGAAAGTAAGACCTTTCCATTCCACCACAAAGGTGTGCGCAAGGGTCCCTGAGACAACGTCAAAGCATTCTGTGTCGTCAGCAGCCAACCAAGTTTAAGGGACAAGAATATTGTCCAACTGCATGGGCCAGGATGTTTGATTTGGGTGCAAAATACTTGAGATAAGGAATGTTCTAGATTTCTTCCTCAAGAATTGCTTAACAGGAACAAAAGAAGCTTGATGTCTTAGGAAGAATACTTGTCACTCCTGATCACTTCTGACCTTTTGTCCCCATGCATCTTCGGTCCCTAGACCTTCCGCAATACTTGTGAGTGGATCCCCTGCTCTGTCTGCCACTGCCTCCTTCACCTGGGTTTCCAGCACCTCCCCCTACTGAAGTACTTATGCAGATGGCCGGTGGGCTCCTAGCGGATTCCTCCCAGCCTGCCTTCTCTGCTTGGCTGCCTCTGGGCCACATCACATGTCAGCCCTGCCACTTCTGCTGCGCTCAGTACAAAGTCCACACAGCCAAGCCCGGGCCACCTCAGGCAGCCGCTCATTGCAATTTAGTCACCCTGAAAGGACAGACATCTGCTTGCATTGGGGGTCGGGCCTCCCACTTGTCTTGGTGACTGTGTCTAGAATACACTGTGCACATGCGGGCTCCCAGGCGCACACCACAGCCTTCTCCAGAACATGAAGTCATCACTGGGCACGCACCACTGACTGCCTCCTGCTCCAGGCAGTCTTGGTCTTCCAGGTCTCAGTGCTCAGATGCAGGGAGTCAGCGTGGGATCCAGGCCCTGATGGTTTTAAAAGCTCCTCGGTACTTCCACTGCACAGCCTGGGTGGATCCCGCAGTGGGAGCTTGCTACACCCCAAACTCCCAAGCCTGCCCCCTATACTGCGCTGCGCTGGAAGTGAGATCCGCAGCCCCTGGGAGCCTGGGCTCCTCCAGCTCAGCCACAGACACCCAGGAGGCAAGCTGTCGGTGCGGTGCTGACACCGTGGTTCCATCTGCCCAGTCTCTTTGCTGTAGCTCCTAGTATACGAGCATTTTCTACATTGAGAAAATTATCTATATAAGTCAAATATTGTCTTTCATTGGAACCTGTAGATACTTACTAAATATTAAATATAGATAGAATCTAACCTATTCAACCATTAAGTCTGCCGTGAAGGTTCCACAGTGCTTTTACATGTTAAATATGTTTCCTAGATACCTAAATGCATGCTAGTAAATTCTACTCCTTATGACACCTAAAATCCAAGAAAAGAACAGCAACATGAAGTTCCACACAATATCAGTATGACCCAGTATCATCTTTGAATAATGCAGTTACTTTTAATTAACAAATATAAATTATATAATTTATAACACATAGATTATATATATTATAATATATAAATTTTATATATTTATCATGTATTTTATGCTTTCAGGATTTTTGTTTTGTTTTGTTTTGTTGGCTGCCTCAGGCTGCCTTAGGGGCAGGTCCGGTGCAGCATGTGGAGCTGGGAATTGAACCGTGGTCCCCTGTACCTGACTGAGTTTGCCCAAGCAGTTGCTTTAAACAACTGAGCTAACAAACATGCCCCCTAATGCTTTTAAATGTGTATATTTAATGAATATATATATTTACTCATCACTGTTTAAATGATTCAGTTCATTACAAAACTCAGTATTTCCAAAGACTGTGTGTGTGTGTGTGTGTGTGTGTGTGTATGTGTGTGTGTTTGTATGTGTATGTCTTTTTGAGACAGGGTCTTGCTATGCAGTTCAGGCTGACCTTGAACTCACTTTTGTAGCCCAGGCTGGTCTTGAACTTGCACCGATCTTCCTGTCTTGGCCTCCCAAGTGCTGGGATTATAGGCATGCATCACAGCGCCCGGCTCTACCAAGGGCTTTTTAATATTCATTTTTTTTTTTTTTTTGTTTAGATGAGGATAAACACTCCCCAGGAAAGCAGCACATCTTGATGGCCACCCTAAGCGTCAGGACCCCCCACACATCTGTAGGCTCTGCCCCGTGGTGTGCTAACCCTCAATGAGGTTGAACCTCCACTTTAGGGTTGCTAAGAATGTTGTAAGAACTCATGGCAGAGGGTCGTGTGCTCCCCACAGGAGATAGACCTGCGCCGAACAGGTAATTGAACAGAATTTAATTAACAGTCTGTTCCCAAAGACGTAGACAGAACAGAAGCAGGAAAGGCTCACATAGCCCCCGAGAGCTAGCTGCCCAGGCGGCACTGTGGCCCAGAGCCCGAGGGACGGGAGCAGGCCCTTCCAAACCAGGAGGAAGCTGAATCTGGCTGAAGAGGAAGCTGCAGTGGTCACAGGTGGGCCACAAGCAGTCACTGCCAAGACCGGGCAAGAACACCCTGTCGTTTCACCTCCTCTCCCCTCTGATGAGCTGCTGGCAATGTTGGCGGAGCAAACTCAGCCCAAGCATCACAGGGCACCGTTCCACAGAGGCCACCGCAGGCAGGTAGGGTCAGGCAAGCCCTTGTTCTGGAGAATCTGCAGGGTGACAGGAAGGTGACTCTTTGGCCCAAATTATATTCAGTAACCATTCTTAAAAGATGAAATGGAAATGTAGCCGTCATCGTACGTGAAGCTGTCCTAGCTGGGGATGCCACCGTGCGCCGCCAGAGCCCGGCACACCTCCCACAGGGCAAGCCCAGGTCGGCACCAACTGTGCTCTGTGCTCAGGCACTGGCGCTGGCCCGCTGGTCATGACACACACCCCAGCTCTGCAGGTGTCAAAACAAGGGAGCTGGGAAGAGGTCCAGAGCGAGCGGGAACTCCACACCTCCTACTCATCTTCTCTAGAAGCATAAAACATGCAGTGTTCACTGCAAGAGTCTTTTCTATCTGCTACATTCTTGAAAATGTCCTTGACCCCCAAATTCCACCACCAGGGTGCACCTGGGACAATCGGGTGGCCATGTGAGTCTCAACCTTGGCCCTGAGCTAGGGTTGTGGGGCCTGGCAAGCACGTTTTCCTGGAGTGCTTCTGGGAGACCTCACCTCCAGAGGGAATCCATCTCAGTCTCGGGACATCTCTGCCTTCTGCCCTAGGCCTCACTCAGAAAGAAAGAGCTCTCCCTGCTCCTCGAAAGTCCTTATAAGTGCGCCAGGGACGTCCTGTGCCCTTAAGGCCATTATGGTTTCCACTCAGAGATAAGACATCTTTGCCTTCAGGATTTTCAAAGGTGAACATTCCTTGTCTCTTCAAGAGACCATTTTCACAGTTGTTGTAATAATAGATATTTCCTGTTGATAATTTTTTCTCAACATGAAAGAAGAAAATGACAGTATCAAAAGTATGTGCCTGAAATACATTCAACTTCAAATCCTCCTTTTTTATATATATATCTAGTTTATTTCTATTTCATATTATATTCTA
>PVKN010012650.1:7068-20681 GCA_004027915.1 Capromys pilorides
AAAAAAAAAAAAAAAAAAAAAAAAAAAAAAAAAAAAAAAAAAAAAAAAAAAAAAGCAAAAGCAAAAACAAAAACAAAAAACAAACAAAAAAACCCAAACCCCCAAATTGGAGGTGTTTGAATGCCATCTATTTTTCTCTTAATGTTTCCCCTAATTTTCCAGTTTTCTTTTGTGAAGAATTTAAAATTTGAAACATCCTCAACTGTGTGAAAAAATCCACCCAACAAGTTTCCAGCTGCAATTGATGATTTTGCAGTCATTCAGTTAAGTTTCAGTCTTGAAAATCTGCCTAATTCGGATTCAAGTTCTATGCACCTCCCCATTTTGCCTATTCAGTGTCCCTTTGCATGGGTATGAAGCTCGTAATAAGGAGCTGCAGACTAGGTCCTCCCCTAATGCCAGGAACCTATATGCAAGTAGCCCTTATTTCTTGTGGCATAAACTACATCTGCACAGCTGCCAGAGACAAGCAGGCAGGAGCCAAAGCTAAGAGGGAGCTAATCCACTTGCCGCACTATTCCTGCAACTCTTCCAGCATGTTTATAACACCGTGGTCCCATTAATACCAAAAGCCACTTGCTTCTTATAAATGCATATTCAGATGAAGAAGAAAGTAGCACCTATCTAAAGAAAAATAATTAACCAAGTAGAATGTCCTGTGTAGATCTACCAGGCAGGTGGTAAGCTGCAGAAAATCTGAGTATTTTAAGTAAGTTAGCAAAACAACAGTTCCCTGGGGACTTTCCCTCCTCTTTACTGTGTGAAACAAAGAACCTTACAGACCTAGTTTTGTGTACATATAAGCTTATTTATTTCTCAAGGACACTGTTGTCATCATGAAGAACATGGGGATGGATGCACTTTTTTTCTTTGAGAACTTTCTTTATTGAAGGTTTGCATAACAGTTTAGCAGAAATTATGCAGCATCTTTACTCAAAGAGAGCTGCATTAATGTGCCAATGCCCTTTATTCAATGCACTTTAAAATTCTGACGCGCCTTTTAAAAAGTATGAGTTGTATTGGGAAAGTCTAATCACTGTTCTGCATGAAAGGAAATGTGCTATTTTTGTAAGAGTAGTGCTGGAGTCAGGTTTTAGCATAAGGGTGTCTCTATAATACAGATGTCAGAAGACACTAGTTCATTTTGATGCCCAAATCAACCAGCTAGAAATGTTACTTGGTGATGACATCAGTCAGAGGAACTTTGACTAATCATCATTTAGGAAACTTGGGACTGAAAGTTCTTAGCACTAGTGGGAACGTTTAGAATTAATTGCAAGGACTCGGGTTTAAGGAGCAACTTGCTGTGCACAGGGAGCCGCACCGCAGTGTCGTGCTGCGGGGCTATTATGACTTCAGACGGATTTTTAGAAGTTGCTTGAGATCTGATTGTCTCAGTTTGCTGATCGAACGTGTCTCCTTTCTTTCCTGCACGCCCTGCCTCCTTTCTTTGGATGCCTCTCTTTGGATCTCTTCCCATTCCCATCAGTGCGTCCTTTTAAAAAATGTTTCATTAAGGTTGAAGTTCCAAGGACATCACTTTCCCTCTTTGAATACAACGTTCCTTCTTATTTGAATGCAAACTGCCTGGGCCCTGGCTGCACAATCAAAACCACGGGAAAGACACCCAGTGCACTCAGACAGAATTGGTGTGTGAGTCTCTTGGAAATATCTAGTAACAGGTGCAGAGAGAGGGGCTGGCACAGAGTTCTGGTTTCATAACAATTACTAATAAGAAAATAAATGTTAGGTATGCATTATTAAAACATTTTGTGGTATTTTTCTGTTGAAAAAAATCTCATCCAATAACCATTTCTATAGCATTTAAAGCCATAATAAAAATGGACCCCCTCTTTCACCATTTAAGTGCACCTCTGCTTTAATGAAATTTGAATGTAGATGTTTGTGCTGTAGGAGAAAAAATATATGATTTTCACCCAAGTCTCTGAAAGATCTATGTCATCCATCAAGTCAATAGGAGATTCTCCTAGCTATGGTTTTTCATGACTGTACAATCACATTTGTTGCATGTGTTTTGTATCCTAAAGGAGTTCTAATTGTAATAAGCCAGTGAGCAAGCATACATTTGCCTCTTCTTAAATAAAAGAAAACATTTGCCAATATTTTGGAGCTGTTTTGTTTCTCTGAATGAAGGTGGAACCTTTGGAATTGTTTAAATGCAGTTTGGTACAGAAAAAAGCTTCTTTGAAATTCTTAAGGACTTTAAAAGTATATACTATTAGTAGCTTCTGACTTTTCAGTTGTCTTCACATGAACTACAAAGGCTATACATTCATGAAATAGTGATCATTTAATATTTTTGGCAATATTTGTGCTATTTTGTGTAGAACACAAAGAGGAAATTGTTTCCTTTTAAACAAAGCAAAAGAATACCACACATTACAATCCACCATAGCAGTGTTTTTCCCCCTTTAGGCTTTGGATTGCTACATGTACATTTTGCTTAACATTTTTGCTACATCAAAGACAAGTCACCAGGTTTTGTATAAAAGAGGAGATGGTTATATTAGAGACATTTTTATAAACTGAAACGTATGGAGAGTTTGGGGAGGTAGAATGTCAGTTAGCACTTGCAGTACAGCGGGAGAACGGTGCCGAGGGGGAGAGAGAAAAGCAAGGAGGCCGGGAATGAGGAGAAAATCTGTGCACTTAGGTGAAAGTATTTAAGAACCTCACATTCGAATGAATGCACTGGATTAACTGCATGGAAATATAAAGATGTATTTGCTGGAATGGAGTTCTAATTTGCCACACTCTACAGGATTTCTAGAGATTAAGGTTGAGAAAACTTGAAAACGATATGGGTCTAGATATCTTCAATACTAAAATAGGAAAATGACCACAGTGAGAGGAAACAATCAATTCTTATCCTACTTGGACAGAGAGGAAAAAAAAAAACACCAAATGATTGCTTCAGTTCTTTCTGTTCATAAAAGCTCTCATCACTCTCGATCCCAAATGTTCATATTCGATTTTAGCCCTGAGATTTAGCTACAGCTGGGGTGAGCCAGTCACATTAAGTGCAGGTCAGTCAGAATGGGATAGAAAACATTCTCTTTAGGCCAATCACCTGTTAGGTTTAGGACAAAACAGAAACTTAAAAATTTTACTCTTTTCTCAGAACATTTTAGTAGCTCCAAATAATTGAGGATGAGTTGTCCTGAATCTGTGAGCCTGCCCTTGTGTGTGTGTGTGTGTGTGTGTGTGTGTGTGTGAAGTGCGTGTGTGTGTGTGTGTGTGTGTGTGTGTGTGGCTTCACCTGTGTATGGGAGGGAGACTGATGAAATAGAAGTAGGAGGAAGGAAAAGAGATAATCAGGGTGTCAACACGAATGAAATTAAAGAAAGAGCATATACATTCACATATTAAAGAACATATGTGAAACTATATAAATGGAGCTAAAGTATTTCCAGCCATGGAATTAAAAACACACACATATTGTGTATGTATGCGTATGTACTTAATTTTTTTATTAGTAGTCTTTTGAATGGAAAAAAAAAGGAAACTAGTAGCCTTTTACCAGCCCTACCATCGGATTCAGAACTGAGGGCTCAGGTCTCCTGACTACACCAATTACCCTTGTTTAGATCTTCATTATCTGCATTGTTTCATCTGTTTCTACTCCTAATAAGGTTAATCATAATGAAATGAAATAATTTGATTTTATTAATTTCCTATACAGTATGCCTCCAGAAGTCTTACCAATGTTTGGATGCCAGAAAATAGGTTTTGTGTGCTAAAATTTGTTCTTTCTGCTGTTGTCTTTGTGGAAATGTTTGAAACTAATGAATCCTGCATCAATAGAATGCACACACACACACACACACACACACACACACACACACACACGTTCTCTGAGAAATAGTGCCATTGCATTAAGCTCTAGCCCTGTGTCTCTCCGGCATGGACACCAGTAACACAACTGTGCCTTGGTTACTGAAGAGGAAAAGTGTTGGAATGATGAGGAGGAGGTCGGAGCGGGAGAGGGCACTTGCACTGTGTGGAAGGGTTGGTGAACACATTTTTCTCCTTCAGGGGAATGGGAGAGTGTCACTGGGATATAGTTTTAGCCAGTATGAGAACAATTCAATGTGAATAAATCAGTCACATTTGGTTTTATAGGACTAACTGGATTGAAGACAGGGTTATAGTATTGGTAAAAAATAAAACAAAACAAAGCCATACTCATGGAAATATAAGATCACTTATATAAAATATATAAGCTTAGAGTAAGTGTTAAATTTTTAATGTAAGTTAAAATTTTTGAAAAATTAATGAGAGAATCCTGGAAATGCAGTTCAAAAACTACATAAAATATCATTGAAAAGGCAGTTTGTCTAATTATAAAACTTGTTAGATAATTTCTAAGCATGTTTCTCAGCAGATTTTGTATTTCTACAAGTCTAGGAAAAATCATGCACTATGATGAATAAATGGCTAGGTTGGGTTAACGTGATACAAATTGTTGTTGTAGTTTTAAAGTTTGGAAAACCTGTTTTCCTGATGTACACAGAATTATTTCCTGTTCTTGTTGAAAATGTTAAGGGAAATAAATCTTAGCTTTAGACTTGGAATCATCAGCAAAAAGAAAAGAAGAAAGAAAAAAGGAAAGTGCACAGAAAGGAAGGGTATGCAAGCAGAAGATTCTATGTAGTGTATAAACCCGTTTAAAATCTATAGTAAGGTTTTGTAATATACTCAATCATCGGACCCAAAATTCCACCTTCTTCCTCTAACTCAGTGATTCTCTTAGGAAAAAAAGTCATAATCAGAAAAGATAAAGAGAAGAAAATAAATAAATCTATAAAATATGAACAAGAGGGAATTTAGACTTTACTTAATGCCAATCTGCCCCAATTTTTATATTTGTTATGTACCTACATACATACCTGGTGTTGGCATTTAATGACTTGTTTTGGTATTGAAATATACTCTCTTGCCTTTCAAATTCGTGCAGACCTTACTTGTCCTTCAAAAAGGAAAACATCCTGTTTTGGTTAATGAGCTTAAAAAAAAAAGTAAATTGTGATAGCAATTAGGCTTCTCAGTGAGCATGCTCAGTGGGTCTCTCATGGTTGCTAGGCAACCAGCTGAAGGTGTGTGGCAAAAGAGGGCCCCAAATGTAAAAACATAAGCACCTTTGGCATAGGTTTCACCTGGACCAGAAACCCATGCTCATTTTTTAAATTAATTGAGGGACATCCTTGGTGGCTTTCATAGATTTCCTTTCTGAATTTAGTGGGAAGGCTTTGATGGTGAGGAAGGGAAGTAGAATGGGAGATCTAACCGCCGAGGTTCAAGAACCATCGCGAGTTCTTCCAAACAGCACTGCATTTGAATTGGGTTGCAGTTTTATGGTGTGTGCGTGTGACAATTTATTTTTCATTTTGGGAGTCGTAGTTAGTTCTTAACCACCGCACGCGGGCTGCTCAATATGTCACGGCACCATTCTAATCCCAGCCTGGATCAGCGTTACAGCGTACATCGGAAATTTAAGCCTTTCCAATAAATCCATTTTCACATCCTCGAGTCACATAACAGAAAATTTCCAGATAAACCACATTGTTAAATTAAAGGTTGCAGCCCGTATTCAAAAGCCCATTCGCACACTCCGGGGTTCTGCTGAAGAAGCACTTACAGAGGTTGAGAGAACGATGCGGTGAAGTAAAAACGAATCAACTTTTAGAGACCAGGCAAAACGCTTGTCTTTGGTAAGTACAGTGCCGGCTCCATCAGCACCTCTAAGTGGCAACCCCGACCAAACACCTGGTTCGGCCCACAGTGACAGCTCACTGTCTCTCCAGTGGTAACAATTTAGAGGCAGGATGCTAAACAAGATATATACATGATGTCAAATATTGGCTGCGCACATCTAAGCCAATCACTTCTAAATAAATTAACCATGGCACTGCCTAATACGATCCACCTGCTTTCTTCCTTGCGTTGTTCCAGACCCTACCTGAACCCCCCTTTGATTAAATGTCAAAAGCTTGCCTTGTGCCTGCAGATTTCACTGAAGGCGGATAACAGAAAGGTTCCTCCTGTGACTCCATAAAACTGAAATAAATTCCACTGGCATCTTGTAAATTTTTATTTTCTACAATGACTGCAGGCCCCATCTGCGGCCCAGCTGTTATTAGAACGGAAAGCGTTGGCCCTTCTGCATTACAAAACAGCATAGAACAGTAATTGCCAGTGGAAGAGATTAAGTGTAGACACTAAAAATGTTTACTCGCAATGAATATGCATAACGATGGGTAGGAAACAGCACTGGAAGATTAAAAAGAGAGAAGGGTTTGTTTACAAGGCTGGGAAAAAAAAAGAGTGGAATGTCAGTTGGCCCCGAGCCTGAAATAGGAACGAAAAACCTTTGGGCAAGGCATTAGGGAGAAAAACAGATGGTTTGTGAACCTTTTATTAGATAGAAAAATCATTAATCAAGCCCAGGCTGGAAATGGCAGGGTTTTTGGTAGTTCATATTTTAGTTTATTTTTTCTTAAAGTGATAGTATACTTTTTGTTGTGGTTGTTGTTGTTGTCTTTTTGAGATAGTCGTCTATGGATCTGATCTTCTGTCGATAGGCTTTGCTTCTGCACACCATTCCACACTAAGCCAGCTTCATTTTAGAGTAGTGTTAGCACTGATTTGTTCTACTGAGAACATTCCTCTGAAGGGATTCACATTTCAACACCTGTTTTGCACATATAGCAATTAAAAAAAATTGCAGCAGCATGGAATATTCTTTTCATCATGTGCTATTCTTTTTTTTTTTAACTTCGGGGAAAATGGAGAGGAGGAAATGTTTGCATGTTAAACCTTGCTGAGTAGGTTGATTCACAGTGGTTTATGTGAAATATGTAGTAAGAATAACTACACATTGGTCCATCTCCAAAGAGGGAATCCATGCCATTACAGATTACTGGGAAAAGCCATCCACAGGGAGGCAGGACCATCTTTGAAACTGTACCTCCCATAAAACTAATCTGCACCCTTTGGGCTTGAAGAAGTTGAGTTTTGAATTTTTGTGAAACTCTTGGGAAAAGGCATATCATAGAGATTAACAAATTCCAAAATTAATGGTGCAAAACCCATCATTTGCTATTAGCCAGTCATCAAACCCTAGGAAATGTCCTATGCCAGGGGCATTATTGTTTCAACAAAGTATACACTGCATTCAGACCCTTTGATAGTTACATGCTGTGTGTGTACATACACATACACCTCTACACGCACACTGACTATATGTACTTGTGTGTGCAAGTCTGTGTGTTCAAGATTTGGAAATTATGCTAAATTACACTGTACTGACTTCAGGAGTGGAATAGTACAGTGGAGAAATACCAGAATAAAACTGTTACTGCCAGATTTACCATTATCTTGATGTTTCAGTCCTAGAATTTTGCTGTGATTTTACATGGGTTTGAGACCAGTAAGTCACTTCAAGCCAAGTGGCTATGCTTCAGTTCAACTGTAAAATGCACTTGTGTCTTCTAAGGCATGTAGTACTGGGCAGGGGCTTGGGGCCACTGGCTTGTCATTCCTGGATTTAGGCATTGATGATGTAGGGCTGCTATGAGTGTTCAATGGAATAATTATTTTAAGAAATTAGAAGGTACTTGAAAAGTATTTCATTCATGTTTTCACTCTTCTGGTGCAAAAATATTTTTAAAATAACTTCATTCACTGGTAACATCAGCAATTCATAGGAAGTTATTCTTTGGCAAAAAAAAAAAAAATTCTTTAAAGAGCTTTCAGACAATCCATTTGCTTCCTCTCCTTATTTCCCAGGAGAGGAATTGTGGAAGCTAAAGCCAGAAATCTCCCACTATGTCATGTGGTACTCCTCTGATCCTTGTGCCTGTCCTCCATCTTAAGGAAATGAAACCTGCTGAAATGGCCCCATTATAATAAGGATGTGACGGTTCCTAAGTGCAGGTCACCATTCTAGTGAGATTAGTGTCTCCTTCCGATGACCATTCTCCTGACAGCCTCAGCTTCATTTCTTTTTTCCCCTTTTCCCCTAGTTTCCTTCATGAATTTGTTTATCCTTATGTGTTTGCCCGGAGTTATAATAGTCATCCTATAAAAAATGCCAGTGAGGACCTGGGTCACCAGTGGCCTGCTGGGCAGATCCTGCACATCGTACTCTCCCTGTACACCCTGGCTGACTTATGAAACAGAAATTCAGAGATGTGGCTAATAAGCTCCTCAAGAAAACATTTTACAACACAGTTAACGTTTTCTGTTTTCTGACATTCTTTCTCTAAAGATATGCTTAAAGGAAAAAAAAACGGTTTCATGCCACAAAAATGACATTAATATTTCGTAAATCAAGAACTAAGATAATGTTTTGGCTGCTACTGAGACATTTACCTTATGTCGTTTATCTAAATGCTTTTCGATTAAAACATGACACAGTTTTTGGACTGGCTTTTACTGGAAAAAAAACAATTCCAAGAACTTTCAGAGCCTAAAATTCTTTAGTATATTCTTCCCCATAATTCACAGTGGAATACGCAGGCTTTCAGCTCATTGGAAAAGACTTCCCAAGTAATAAATCTTTTCTAATGATCATCTGAGCACACTAAATCAAATAATGTACTAGAAGCTAAGAGAAACCCTCAAATGAAAACCATATAATATATTTATATTTTCAAGTAATTGTAGAACCAGTACCTATTCATAAAGAAAAACATGCTTAGTTCTATATTGACTTATTAGACTCATGATTTGGTCAAATGGATTTGTATTATGCCAAAAAAAACTTCATAAAATAATTAAGCCCCTCTTCTTGAGTAAGTACCTGCTGGAGGAAGTAATAAAATTGCTAAAATGATTATGAATTTCAGAGCTTTTTACCTAATGAAAGATGTGAAAAAGAATGGGGTGTTAGTAGCTATGCTATAGGAGGGAAATATGATTTTTTGGTATTTTATACAAATGCTGTCCAAAGTTGTTTCTAATGGAAATATTTTATTTGTAATCCTTTATCATTTCATTTTGTTATGGTCACATTTTTTTTTCTTTTCAGAACCTTAAAGTTTTACTGATTTTGACATCAGATTTTTTTTGGGGGGGTGGATGCTGATAGAGCAGCTATTTCAAAACATGGAGGGGAAATAATAGTTGCAAAAAAATAGCATTACAGTAGATTCTGCCATAAACCATTGGACAGCAAGCCAAAGACTGGCATTAAGGCTGAGCTGCTTCTCTGGGGAAAGCACAGAACAATATCTTTCCTGACCGCATATGCCACAGAACTTCCCACGTTGTTCCTGAGTGCTGGCCTCAGGACTCTGAAATGATCTTCCGCCTAGAAAGCCAGGGAAGGACAGTACAGGGCACCAGGGAGGCAGGGAGCACACAGGACCTGTGCGAGGAGGAGCAGAGGGGACTGCTAGCCTTGCGCGTGCTATGGCACACCATTAATAACAGCATGCAAAAGGAAGCGAATGTGTTCACAGCTGCATTAAACTATCATGAAAAGTGGCATTTTAAAATGAATTTAGGGTGAGACAGTAATGAAAGAGCAGCTCCATGTAGAATAGGTCAGATTCAAATGCCAGAGAGTCATTCTCAGAGAGAAGTGGTGGTGATCACAGAAATTCTTCCTCTCCTATTTTTCCTTACATTCACAGAATGTACAACACCTAAATGAAGGGAGAGGATTTAGCAAATTTTTACCTGTGGAATATAGGGAAGAGGGGAGAGTTTGATACAATAAGTAGATATGCTTTGGAGAACTGAGTATAAGCCCACAATAATCTATGTTTCCAATTTAGTAGTAATTAGATATTATCAGGCCCTAGTTTTTATCATGGAACCAAAAGATTTTAAGGCAATATAAATTTTGTGTAAATATTTTATGCTCACAAAAACATTAAAACATAAATCAAAAGCACACATTTTTCCATTCTGCGCTTTGATGGCAAGTAAGAAAATAATTGGACATGTGTCACATTGGAAGTTTTGATTTTCAAGATTTTTATATATATTCTTTCTCTCTTTTTTTAATAAAAAAGGGAACTGAAAAGTCATAATGAAGAGATTTAATCAAAAATATAAAATTATAATTTTATAAGCTGTCAGAGTATTTCATGAGAAGGTGCTTAGAAAAAAGTCAGGTAATGATAAGGAAGTTTGCGAAGGTGAAGTCATTACACAGCAAGCGTCCAACGTACTGAACGTTTTCTTTGCTGTAAGAAGCTTTGACCTCCAGGACAGATCTAATTTAGACTTCTTCATTACTACAGAAAAGCTAGAAAAGGTTTCTTCCTCAAAACTTTAGAACAGGAGAGAAGTACTTCATAATTGGTTACTAGCACCAAAGGAACAATTTTTTTCAAGAAGCACTTAAAATCCCTACCTTATGCAAGAAAACATTACACACTACATTTTTGCTTATAAAATCATATATTCTTTTGTCCTTGAGACAGACTTCAAAAGCATATCTGTACACAGATAAATACATAATATTTTCATTTTGAGTACACTTAGTTTTATGACTACTTTGGGAGAAGAAGCCATGTCTGGTTTTATTTTGGACGTAGCTTTGTCCATTTTGGATGTACCCACATTCTATAACTTTGTTGAATGCTACTTCCTAGACATTGCTAGAAATATGAGAAATAAGTCTTTGTACTTACAAAACCAAACCTTCCCAGGAACATGACTAAAAGCCAGCCACTTCTGTAGTGCTAGTGACTGCCGGCGACCACAGCATTATCTGTAGAATAGGAAGAGCCCTCTGACACCAGTCAACATTAGAATCCATCCACACCTAGACTGCCTGCTCTTTGATGTCACCCAGTTCCTACTTGTTTTTAAAAACATAGCAGACCTGCAGAACTGCAACAAAATCAGTTATCCTAGATTTTCCTGGACTTGTAAGTTTAACTTTGCAGCTGTGCATAATAAGGGAAAAGTTTTGATAAACAGCTAGGTCTTCACAAGTATTTTTTTTACTTATTTTTTAGTTCAAGTAACACATTGAATGCTATCTGTGGGTAGTGCCATTTTAGAAATTATTCAGATGTGACATCTCAGATCAGCTAATGAAAATCTGGAAGTGGAACCCAGAATTCTTCATTTTAGTACAGCTCTATTGGTCAGTTCAATGCATAGCCAGGTTTGTAACCTACTACCTATATTGTCTCATAAACGAGAAAGAATACACAATCTGAAAATAAGGGCAGGCTACATTTTGTGGCATTGACTCCCCATTGAGTGCAGCACGCTCATGAAGTGAATGGTATACCATTAGTCTGAAAGAATTAATGCACTTCTAGGAGTGCTCAGATTATACTCTGAGAATAACTTAAAGACCAAATAATTTCAAGCTCTTGGAACAAGGGCTTAGTTGTCAAAATATACATGAATATTTAATTATAGTGGGAATATCCAAAATGACTTTGTAATGTGTCTAAACAGATTTGCCCTGTTGATTCCATTTGCTGTTTACTGGCATTAGTTTGAAGTCTTAGCAGGTGCTTTCGACACTCACCCTCCATAACACCAGTGCTACTTTACTCACTAAGGAATCATTTGAGTGCAAAGGCCTGCTGGAGTTGTGGAATGAACAGCCTCGTGGCCCTTTCAAAATACTATGTGCACCTTTAGGTCAAACTGTCTTTCATTCACATTCTGCAAGAGGCCACATTTCCATTCCAAGAACAACTTTTGATTTTTGAAAACTATGTTTTCAGAATGAAAAAAGAAACGTGGAAAGATAAGGTCTTCTGAGGGAGCAGATCATCCCCAGGAATGATTTGGAATGAGTTTTCCTGATGAGTTATGGGAGCGTGAACACATATCCTGTTTTCCTTCTCCGTTCTGAAAGATTTTCACATAGTTGCCTGTTTTGCTCCAACTCATTCATTCTGTTTGCACTGCTTTTGCTAAGACATCTGAAAGGAAACATTGGCTCAAAGGTTCCATCCCAGGTGTGATGAGGATTTCTGGAAGGACAGCTCTTGTTGAATGTTATAACTGTCTGCATCTCATTTTTCTTCCAAGGAATTCCAAAATAAGTGAGCCACTCTCTACATCCCAGATGTTGCAAACCAGAATTTTGGAACATTTGAATTAAAATTGAATTCCCTAAAGTTCAGTTCAGCAAACCAAACACTCACAAAAATGTACTTGTGCAATGGTTCACATGACTTCCTCAGTGCAGTTGAGCCTGGGCTGCATGAGTCAGTCTCCAGGGAACCCACACACTATACTGTAAATTTTGTAAGAACCAAACTCAAGAACAGTGGAAATGAGGCTCTAGTTCATCATTTTGAGAAACTTACATTCTAGACACATTCTTTAATGCTGATTTTTGTAAGACCTTTAAACTATATTTTTAAACTATAAACAAAATCTCTCTTAAATATTTAAGTCTGTTAAAAAGTCTCCTACAAAATATTGGCAACCATTTTTGTAAGATTAGTATATTGAGGAACACAAGTCTTAGGGGATAGGAATTAGTCACATTATCTTGTCCATATTTAAGCAAACTATTTTGGGACATATAAATACATCTTACTTAAAAGTAGTTAAGAGACATAGCAAACTGTATTTAATAAGGCATGCTTTCAAAGGTTTATACAAATCTCCAGTGTTAGAGGTTAACATGTGTGAATCATGGTTTTCTATTCCTCTTCTGCTCACCACTCACCTGTGTTTGTATAATGGAAACCAGTTACTATACCTCTGGTTGCACATCTGTTTCATGCATGTGTGATTACAAGCCGTTTTAGCAACTAGTAAAACTACAGGTGCTTGAATTTTAATGTAACTATTTAAAAAGGCCAGTTCATGGGCCAGTATTATTATTTTTTATAGTTGGCTATGTTTCTACTATAGATGCTAGCTCCAGGCTTAAACATACTCTGTTGCACTTTTACCTCATGGAATCTCTGCAAACCATTTGAAAACCAATTATTTAAACTTTGATTCCACACTGCTGTACACAGCTATCACGGTCTTCTGCATAAAATGTCTGTCCTGTTGATTTCACACGCACTCAGCAACAAGCCATTAGCTAGATTTTGAGTGTGGGAAGCAAAAGTCATTAAGTATGTGTATCTATTTGGCTTGTATAGCACTTGTGGTCTCTATGATTGCATAATATTGTGATATGGTATAATAGAGGACACAATTACCATCACTCCACTTTGACAAATAATGTTGACACATGGCTTCATGACAGCTGTAGAATGTCTACCAATGCCTTTGTAGCCAGGAATTCAGTTCTATATAAAAGAAAAATTGGTGTTAGGGATAAATTTTAGCTCTCATTGAAATGTAGCTGGAAGAAATAAGTGTTTCAAGAACTATTCTAACAACTACTAAAACCTATTTTTTTCAACAAGAGAAGACCAAATCTGTCTCTTTTTTGAAAGGAAAGATAGACACATTAAAAAAAGAAAAGAAAACAAAGATGAGAACGAATCTATACATTATTCTAATTAGACTAAAAATAGAATTCTAAATTTCTGAAAAAAAATGCCATCCAGTGCTACTAAACTCAGCATATAGTAGGAGATACCAATCAAAATCAATTATAAATCGACTTTGCTGCACAGTAGTAGGGAGAGGTAAAG
>PVKN010012651.1:0-20591 GCA_004027915.1 Capromys pilorides
CCTGCCTGCTTTGTAGATGTCCCTTAGCCACCTAGACTTGGAACAATTACCCCTTCTGACAGTTCTACCCCCTTCTCCAGGGACAGCTGCCCCTCTGTGCTGCCTGTGCCACAGGGGGACTCAGCAGAGCTGCCCTCTGTCTGGAGCCGAGTGGGCAGCAAGGACTGCTCCTCACTCATGTTGCTATTCCCAGAGCTTTATATATGGCCTAACACACCATAGCTCACCTGCATATTCTTATAGTAGCAAAAGGAAAACTAATAAAGATGAATAATAAAAGAATGTAGGCAGGTGATACACAGTACAAGAATTCAAACTCAGGATGATGGAATCCAAATTCTTCCCTTAATAGAGATTTGTGAAGCATCACTACTATTTTTTTCTTCTTTTGCTAAGTTTGCTACTAAGCTCTAGAGGAAGAGAGTTGAGGGAGCGTGACTCACATCCTCCTAGACAACACAGCCATGCCGTCGTGCCTCAAGAGGCCGACTGACAAAGCCATCAGCACCTGTCCTGACTACTGTCTTTCTGGCTCCTTCCCAGGAGCAGCCTCTGTCTTTATAACTCAAGCGTGGAACTTCGCACCTGGTGGTGGTGGCTTGAACTTTGGTTCATCTTGAGTAAGCCACTCAAAAGGCAAAGACACACAAAGAAAGCTGGCAGTTTTCACAGGGCACATAATTAGCAACCACAGTTTCCAAGCTCTTTTGATTCTGTAGAATTGGCTCAGAGAGGCAAAAGTTCTGAAATTATCTTGGCTCTACCTCTTGTGAAGTGTTGAATAGAAGGTAATCATTTCTTTAAAACACTGAAATCACAGAAGTCAACTGTGTTTTCCATCAATCCTTATGTCATTAGTCTAATCCAGTAGCTGTTTAGGATTTTTGCAAAAGTTGTTACTAAACTAACTATGAAATATTAGACATAAAAGCTACCAAAGATTAGTCAAGGGGGCCAGCCAGGTAGCTCAGTGGCTTAAAGCACCTGCTTAGGCGGACTCAGGGACCAGGGTTCAATCTCCGGCCTGCTGTGCTGATTTCCTCTCTGGGGTGCAATGAGACAGCAACTGAGACTGGGCATGGGAGCTTGTGCCTCGAATCCCAGCACTTGGGAAGCGAAAAACAATAGAATCACTACAAGTCTGATATGTGCAGTGAGACCCTGTACACCTTGTATTAAACACATTTAAAAAAAAAAAAACAAGGTTAGTCAAGGGAAGCAAAACAGTGCACAATTTCTCCTGTTTCTGAGAGTCAACTTCAAAATTGGGACTAATCTGACAGTAGGTCCACACCAAGATTTGGGGTATCATTAAGTTAAAGGGGAATTTTCATGTCGCAAGTGTAGTCTTTGCATATTCATAGGGAAGATGTCTCCTTGAAGTGATGCGAGAAGTGCTGGGAGGCCCTTCCAAGGAAAAGCCCTCCACAGAGACCAAAGGGGTCCACGTGTTCCTCCAGGTCTGCACCATTCCCCTCTACCCTTAACCTTTCCACCCTCGGGCTGACCCCTTCCGAATGCATTTGGGTTAATTTTAAGAGAGCTCCTAAAAGAGCATGGGAAGTTTGGGAAACTGCAAGAAACAAAGAGTCGGCAAGAGAAACAGTCAGAGACAAGGCGACCTCAATTGTAGGACCAGCCCCGCTGCCCACCGAAAGGCCACCTTCCCCAACTGTCCCTTTCAGGAGCCTCTGCAGAAAGAGACCAATTCTCCCTTTTGAACTTGCCTTTTGATGTTCCTTTTTCTAGCTATCATAAAACTTTTCCTCTATTCTGGCTACACTGTGTCTCAAGAATGTTCTACTTTCTCTTTATTCTCCCCTGAAACCTTGTAAGCTCAGAGGTGAGGCCAAGTGCTCTACCTGATTTCACCTAATTAAGTGCCTGCTATGTGCAAGACATCATGTGTTGGGGGCTGTGGAGAACCAGAAGATGAATTTATACCAGAGTGAAACAGAGCAGGAAGAGGTGGGGTGGGGGGGTAGGAAGCAGTAAGTGGGCTTGCATAGGTAACTGCAATAGTGCTAATTTCAGTGGGTTCATCCAGTGGCTATTTTCTTCTCACTACCACAAATCTAACACTTGTATTACTGGCCTACCAAAAGCTGTTTTTGGGGAATGATTCAAGGCTTGAGGTACTTTCTGTGGTGGGGTTTCAGCATCCCCCAGCAGCCAGATCGAGAAGACAGCAGATTCAAACTAATTCCCACTGGAGCAAAAGCAGCACATGTCACTGCCGCTTACCTCCCTCTGGTAAATCACAGTCCAGCAGTGGGTTCCCTGGAAACAAAGCGATGAAGGCTGGGAAACGCAGGTCGGGCCTCCACAGCAGATTCTCCCCTGAGAGGGGGCGGCCCTAACGCACAGCCTTCCGACCCACACCAAGGAGCAAGGTGGCGGCAGTTCAAGTCCCAGTGCTGCTGTCAATGGTTCAAAAAATTCTAGTTGGGTAAAGTGTTCTGTCTGATCTGAGAGTGAACTTGCAAGTTAGACTTGGAGATGTATCCTCAGTAAGCACTCAGTCCTCCTTAAGTTACTGTTTATTTTAAAAGAAACAAACACTTCATACCCTGCCTAAACCAGGTGTGCAGGAGAGTCCCAAGTCTGTGTCGTTGTACCAACACGGCTCTATCTAGGCCTTGTGTCTTATTCTCTTTCGTGTTCTTCTTTTCTTAATTTATCTACATTGACTACTTATCACATTCTAATGATGAATAAATCTGAAATATTTTTAAGATTAACACAAATTAATGTTTTGATATTTTAGGCTTTGAAGAAGTGATTTTCCTCTTTATTGAAAATCACAAAAGTATAGGTACTTCTGTTTTGTTTACCAGATCACAGAAATTGCTTTTATGTTAATGCCTTTCCTCTCGTTTGCTGCTGTTCCCTGCTGGTGGCCCCTCGCACCCACCATGAGGCTCTTGCCTGAACTCGGCTGCCCGCCCTCCACTTGCACAGGACGGTAACAGCAGCGCCGAGTGCGCGCAGCGCGCCACACGCTAAGGTACTGGCCTTCCTGTTCCAGCTCGTCTGATACCCACATCCCCACTTACCAGTGAGGAAGCTGGGGGCTGAAGAAGTGCCCTATTCCCACGGGGTCTCTCGGCCAGCCAGTAGCTAAGGAAATATGAACCCAGGAGCAGCCGAGGCTCTGGAAGGCATTACCGCTTTCCCTGCAGAAAATATCTGATCAGAGTGGATTGCTTATGTCATCTTGAGTAAGAGACGCTCGACTAAATCGGCTCAGCAGTTCCACTCCTGGAGTGTGGAAGACCCAGCCTCGGGTGACTTGTTGTTCAGAGGGTACAGAGGGGCAAGGAGAGACCATGGATCTGTTCGTGTTCTCTGGGGAGCTCCAGTCCTCACCTTCACGCTGGGCATCGGTGCCTGGCTTCCAAGGTAGACCCTGTAGCTTTGCGACACTGACCCTCCACCTTCCCAGGCAGACCCTTCCACCTTCCATCACAGGCCCATTGTTCTCCTGAGGCCGACTCCCAAGGGACACTGCAGTGAGCTCCAGATCTTCCACTAGATACTTGCACTCTCCTTCGTGTAGGCAGACTTTCGCACCCTTCCATGTCTGCTCTGTGGGTGGCCATTGCAAGCCACACTTGTAAATTCTTACATAGTTGTGTGCCTTTATCCATTTCTCTAGTAAATGTTGACTAATATACCTAATAAAACATAAGTAGGCCATGCTGTCTACCTAACAATACCAATACTGGCAACACTAATCGAATATCTAATAGACACTGTATCACCGAATAACACCTTGTACCTGTGTTACTAGATGACAGTGGTATCCACTGCTGCACTGGATCTTTAGTAATGGGTACAATGCGTCTTCCAGGTGAGATCATAGATGAAATCTTCCAGTGCTCCAGATTCCAAAGCTGGTAGAAGGTCGTTTCATTATGGATCCAGCCAGAATCACAGCAGTAAATGTCCACCGCATCAACTGAAGGTGCTTTAACACCAAGAATTGAGGAGAAGGAGGAAGAGGAGGAGGAGGAAAAGGAGCTGACTGGTCATGCAGAGAATGACGACCCTCTCAAGAGCAAGTGGTGCTGCGGAGAGCCGAGGAGAAAGGAAGCGCTGAATGTGGGAAACCACAGCTCTCCTCTCAGGAAGCCAGGAGCCAGCGCATCTGAAGTTTCATTCCCAGCTGGGGCCCACAGTTGCCACTGCTCCTGCCACAGCTGAATCCAGAAGCAGAAGAAGCACACCTTCTTCTAGCTCCCTAGCTCTCTTCTCTAGCTTCTCTAGCTCCTGCCTGGGGATCTTGGCAGGCCCTCGCATGGGCCTTTGTGCTTTTCAGACTTGCAGACCTGTGTGATACAGAGGAGAATGCAGAAGGATGAGCGGACACCAAGGGCCAGAGACAGAACACTGGCTCAGTGGCAGAGCTGCGCCGAGCTCAGGACTTCTGCGTCGGTGTCACCAATGACTTCCACCTGACATGTATTTGATGCGGCTGCTCTGACCCAGGCACTACGGTAGCTCCTTAGTGGGGATCACTCATGCTCACGACCTTCTGGAGCCAGGGGTGGTGGGAGCGGGTACTAACTAACCCCTTCACCATGCGTTTCCTCCTCTGGCAGAACCCAGAACATCTCCTGGAATGGAAAAAAATGTGTTGGGCCTTGCTGTGTCAACTTGGTTAAGCTTGGAACAATACTTCTCAGGATTCTGTCCTTTGAATATTTCTTCTTTAAGAGTTGATCAAACAGGAATTTATGCAATCAGTAGAAGGCAGATGTGAAGCAGGGCTATGACTCTCAGAAATCTTTGTGATAAGGCACACTTAAGAACACAAATAGAAAACCAGGTGTGTTTTAATCCCAGCCACTCTGGAGGCTGAGCCAAGTTCAAAGCTAACCTGGGATGTATAATGAGACCATGTCTCAGAATAAAATAAAAAATCAAAAGGGCTGAGGGTGTAGTTCAGTGGCAGAGAGCTTACATGGCACACGCCAGGGCCAGTACTACAACACCGCAAAGCATTTCAGAAAGAATTGCAATAGAAGAGTCTGCCGGGTGCTAGCTCTCCTCCTCGCTGCAGCCTGCTAGGATGCGCCTCCATCCTTCCCCATTGCTGCTGCTGAGATACAGCTAGTGTTTGGCTGCCGGAGGCAGTGATGCTGTGGAAGAGCTGCTCGCCGTGGGACACCCCCTGCCCCGAGGCCCACTGTACAGTCTTCAGTGCTTGACGTGCTCAGCTCCACAGCACCAGCTCCAAGCTCCCTCCTTCTGGAACTCCACCAGCAGGCAGGACAATGATGCTTCCTCTAACCCTCCCCATGGACCTCTGCTTCCCGTCACCTGGCTATTTTGTGCGGTCTGGTTCCTATTAATCTTGTATCTGCCAAAGGGCCTTTTGGTAATTCTAAACATAAGCTATTTCTCAGGGTCCCAGGAAGAGTTTTACAAGTTAAATTAAATCATTTTAGGTCCATCTCATGATAATTTCTCACACATGTAAGACATCTTCACTTCTGAAACTATTTCCCTCCTCATCCACAGCACAGCGCTCTGAACGGGCTACCAGATTCAAAGCCTGGTTACACCACTGACTCTGATGAATAATTCAGCAAAGTGCTTCAAGCAGTCCCCAAGGAATGCTAAGTGGATGGCCAAAATGATGGCTGAAAGAGAGTTTGAAGCGCTTCTATCTCCTTCTATCTATAGGAAATAGAAGTGCTTCAAACTCCTTATGTTAGTTGAAATGTTCCCTCATCTCTGGAGTAATACTTAATTCCCTGCACTGAAATGCTAACATGACAAGTTTTCTCAATTGCCTGCTGGTAATTAATTGTTCTATTGAACGTGTATTGGAAGCAGAGCATATTAACTATTGCTTTTGCACTGTCATGGTAATTGCCAGAGAGCATGACAGATTCAGCAAAAGCAAATTGACCAATAAAAATTTGAAGTCACCTACTTAATGCTCCAAAACAAGTGAATAAGGGCTTTGGAAGGATAATCAGGTGTCCTTTCTCTGTCCTGTCACTAAACCATTAAGTATAATTTTCATCTATGACTTCAGTATGTGGGCTACAAAATGCCATTACTCCACTGAAGTACTGACCAGTGGACAAGGAACAGAGTTCTGACCATAGCAGGAAGAGTTTGCAGCCCCACATCACCTTATAGCTGCTCAATACACCCAGCCAATGGTGTGCTATGGAATATATCAACACAAAATGTAAACCTAGGTTGTGCTCGGGCTTCCAGGGGATTTGGACAGTCAGCGGCAAGGACTCAAGTGTGAGTCCTGGTGAGTGAGCTAAAAGCTGAAGAGATGAGTCTCTTACAGAAATCTCTGCCCAGCCCAGGGCACGTGAGGCATCTTCTGAAATTTACCATGACAGAACATTCTCTGGCAGCAGCCCTGCGCAGGAAGATGCAGATCAGCAAGAGAAGAAAGAAGACAGCAATTGCAGAAAAGTGGACTGCAGCAGAGAGATGCCCCAAGAGCACCGAAGACCAGCCTACACAGGAAGCACAGGGAAAGGGGATGTGGAAATGACACAAGCACCCAAGGGCATGCGCCCAGGAGAGGCCTCATGCACCCTGCAGTCTCCACGGTGCAGCTGGAGAGGAAGATCCCGAGGCACCACGGCAGCACACAAGGATGGGAAACAGATTCGCATTTACATTTTTCTAAAGTATTTTGAGACTGCTCACAATAAAAGCTGGCAAGCTCCAAGTCTCTAAGACATAAGGGGCAAAATCCTTGAGCAAATTTCCCGCCAATAAGACTCTTAAGCCTAAAGGTGAGTTTGGCATTTGTACAGCTGAGTAACAAGGAAAATAAAAACCAAGACAACTTCCAAACTGAGCATGTGAATTAATAAGTAATAACAAACAGAAAATCAAAAGATATAAAGATCAAAATGAGAAATAAAAATTCCAAAGTCAAGCATAGTGATGCACACCTGTAATCCCAGCACTCAGTAAGCTGAGGCAGGAAGGTGGCTGAAAGTTCAGGGCCAGCCTGGGCTACAAAGGGAGTTCCAGGCCAGCCTGAATTTCATGGTGAAACTCTGCCTCAATAACAAACAACAACAACGATGTCCTGTTCCAAAACACTTAAGCTAATTCTTGAGGTTGTTACTGCAGGCAACGTTATCGGCACAACAAAGGCGATAATATTGGCACAGGAAAATTGGAGAATTCTCTTTGCAGGATATCTCATGGACATTTCATCTAAAGTTATTCAGGAACAAATTTGAAAGTATAAGGCCAGAAACACCCTTTCTTGGTACTTAAAGCAAGAATTTTCCCAGAGGTCATTTCTGCATAATTTGATTCTGCAACTTTTTTTCAACTAAGGTTCTGAAAATATATCCAATAAATCTTCAACCTGTCTGGAGATCATATAATTCAATCCATGGAAAGTTTTTGTGTGGCCCAAAGCACCTGTAAAAGCTAAACTCTACATATTCATATGGAAATAAAGTAGAACTCTAAACCTATGATAAATTATGGGATAGTTAAAACTACATCATTCTTGTTCCCCAGGAAAGAAGATAAATTATAAAGCTAATGCCATACTCAGAGTTGTGAAAATTTGGGAACCTATTCAGAATTCTGATGTGCATGTAACATTGGAGGTGGGTGATTAGTATATTTGAAGACAAGAAATAACATACTTTGTATTTGGCCTGTGAATCTACATTGAAGATTAAATTACAGTAAATCATACTTGTAAGAATTGAAACACATATTAAGGAACGCGTTTCAAACTGGGTGTAGCTATACACGCACATGATCCCAACACTCTGGGAGGTGGAAGCAGGATGACTACAAGTGCAAGCCCAGGGTGGGCACCCCGGGGACACAGCAAGATTCAGCCTCAAAACAAAACCAGTGAGAAATCTGAGCAGAGACTTAGTATCAAGGCCTTGGATTCAATCCATAGCATCCAAAAAAGAGAGAGAGAGACAGAGACACAGAGACACAGAGAGAGACAGAGAGACAGACAGAAATTTCAAGAACTCTTATATTAAATGTTGGACATGGTTTGCTTGCTTGCTTGCCTGCTTGCTTGCCACTTTGGTTAGCCAACTACAGTTGACTATCAGAACCTTCTATAGAGCTTTGCAGGCTACACTTACCTAGATCCCACCTCTAGGAAGTGCCTAGGGTCCAATTACCCAGTCAAGAAAGCACACCCCTTTGGGATCATCTACTTGGAAACAAGAAATAAACTTGCAGTGTGCTGAGCTTACTAATTTGGAAGCTCCTGGCTACACCCCTGATCCACACACATGGCTGGCAGAATACACAATGAGATAGCAAATCAGAGTTCAGTTGTAGGAACTCTCGCACATGCAGGCTTCTGCAAGAGACATACACAGGCTGGCCCCAGAAGCAGTGAGGTGGCAGCAAGACTGCTACAGCCTGGGAGGAAGGGGAGGGGCGCCTCCTGGAAGCGGAAGTTACTGTGAGGAGGGGGCCTACTCTGTGCCCTCCATGCCACACCAATTGGCAACAGAGAAGTGCCTGGTCCCACCAGAGGCACCCAGTGACATGCGCTGCTCCTGAAGCTCTTGGGGCCGCCCAACATCCTGAGAGCTGGAAGGAGACCCTGAAGAAACTCAGGCCTGCACTTGAAGACATGGCCCTGCACTTGAGGGACCCTCGGCAGCAGCTGATCTGCATAGGCGTGTCCTGCAGGACTGTGGCCTCCTGGTGGCTGCCAGTGTTCCCTGAGGATGCCCCAGGAGGGCTGGCTTCAGGGCTGAAGGAGACATTTCCAGAAACAAACGCTCTTGGAGACAGCACCACGGGACTGAAGGGCCCTTGGGAGTGGAGCTGGTCCACCCAGGTCTCAGCACCAGCAGCTCAACGTAAGCAACTTACCTGCTAGCTTCTGGCCCCGCATACCTGCCTGTCCGGGTGCTTCTCTCCCCCGTGAGGCCAGCAGCAACAAGACACACGCAGCTGACACTGTCTGATATTGAAGACGTGGACAAGTGGGCCACCTAGGCAGCCACAAGTCAGAGGGAAATGGGGGGCAGCATGGAGCTGGCCGTCTGCAGTCGGGGGTCCGGTTCACAGCAGTCCATTCTCAGCTCTTCACGCTTCAGCTCCCGCTGAGCTTTATGTCACGCATCTGGAAGACAGGCTGCAGGAACCGAGCCTTAGAGTAAGGTACGGCAGGGGTACACCTGGGGGGACATGTGTCCACTTGGAGGAGCCAGGGGCTGCGCAGGGGTGAGGTCTATGAGGTGCAACCCCTGCCCTAGACGGGCCAGCCTGGGCTGTTCAGCCCTTGCCACTCTAGTTAGGACTGAGCACCTCTGCAGCTCCAGAGATCTCACACCTGGAGCCAGGCCTTGGCAGCTGTGTTTACATCACGCTCCCTAGAGGAGGAGCCGCAGCACCGCCTACGCATGGGAGCAGGGACCCTGCTACGCGCTCCTCTCATCCAGCCCAGAGGACACTGACTGAACCCCGCCTTCAGGGCAGTTGCTGAAGTTCTACTGCAGAAATTCCACCCTGTTTATTCTGCTTCGCCTATCAACAGAGAAGGAAAGATAGATCTTGTGTCTGTGGGACGTTCTCTCCAGGTAGGGGCTCCCCAGCCTGGACCGTGAGACACTGTGGTCAAGCCTGCCCTGCGTTCTCCGTTGCAGCTGCTGACCGACCTGCACTGCAGCCCTCTGCGGTCCCGTGTGCCTCTGTCCCACCCAGCCCGTGACTTCGGTCTGGCTCTTAGCATTCTCTGTCACACACCTCCTTCGTTTCAGGAAAATTTTCCCCTCCTGGGGGCAGCTGTTTCGCAGCCCACGCACAGTGATGCCACTGCTCCTGTTCCCGGTTAGTTTCCTCTGTTCGCCAGCCCCGCGGTCCTGCTCTTTGGCTTCTCCTTGCTAGGTGCGGTCCTTGCACACACAGAACTTTGCGGGAGTCCCTCACAGTCATAGGAACCCGGTTGCCATCAGCGATGATCTCCTGGTCCTGGGCCCTTGGTGGTGGTGTGTTCATCACCCTCTCTGTCCTCAGAAGCATGGACGTACTAGAGAACATCTCACCTGCTGGGCTGGATCTCTCAGTAGCTTTACCATAAGAGAAGCAGAAAACTCACCGAGCAATGCCAGTACCTATCTTGCTTAATTTTAAAATTTGTTTTTGGGATTGAAAGGAAAGAGTAGGGCACATTGTGCCAATTGAAATAGTGTAGTGGTTTTTCCCCCAATATCTGGAAGCTTCTGGTAGCCACTGGGCCCCGTGTACCTCTGCTTTTAGGAGAGGCAGCTACAGCCGTGACCATCCAAAACTGTCTCCTAACACTTGGCTCTCAGAATTCCGGGGTCAAACGCTCTGTGAGAAACTAAATTCTATAACCTGTTAGGACAAATCCTCGAGGTTTGGGGAAAGGAATGCCTTTGGCATTTGCTAAGATGAGCTGGCACCGAGGGGAGCTCAGCAGGCTGACAAAGGTAAGCGGACCGCCCTCATGTGCAGCACACCTCAGATTGTCCTATCTTCCTTTTCAGTACTCACGACTGAACCTAGGCCTTTGCACTGATCCTTTGCCCAAGCTCCTTTTTGTATTTTGAGAGAGGAACTTGCTAAATTACCTGGGCCGGGCTTGAATTTGGGTTCCCCCTGCCTCGGCCTCCCAATTTTTCATGAGTTTAAAACAATGATACAACAAGCTTGGTACCTAGAAGTAATGCTTCCCTACAAAACTAGGCTACTTTAAAGTAATATTCTTTTGTTTTTAGCATCCCAGAATGGACCCAAAGATCTGCTTCTGTTGACTGCTATTGCCAGCAGGCCCTCTCCTTCAATGGCTCAGAAATTCTTATCAGCTAAAGCTCAGGACAGCTCTTGCAGGAAGAAGAAAGAAATTCTTAGCTGACAGAGAAAGAAGTGAGCTCCCAGGACGTCCAAGGTACAAGAAGGGCAAGTGAAAGCAGCACTTCCACATGTGTCTCCACTGTTGCTGTAAAGTGGATGCTTCAAGGGACGACATGTTCACTCGGCACAGTGGCGTTTGTGACTTTCAGGAATCGCCTGTGGTTTCTGTGACCTGAGAATCAGCAGAGTGGACCTGCAGGTAGGGCAGACACCACGCTGCGGAGTACACAGCCCTAGAGTCCCCACCACGTGTCCTGACTCTTAAGAACAGGAAGCAGCTTCTCCCAGAAGTAGAGTGACTGGAGACTCGGCATGTGGTGAGACTGCTCCTAACCAGCAAATCTCTCTCCATTTACATCTATTATGTCAGATTAACTGTTTATGCAAGGAGCTGAACGACCATGCCAGTGTAGATGGGTTCACGGCACTTCTGAGGACTGGGTCAGACCTGTGACTCCCCCTCCACCCACGTGACGAGAAAGTCAGTGGGTGTGTTAAGGTCCTGTAATTTTTAATGTTTACTTCACAAAATTCTTTTCTAATACATGCTGTTACACTTCAGGAAGGGCTCGCACCCTCCCTGGAGCTCCGCCCACCCAGCTCTTGCTTCTCCTAATGTGTAAATCTGCTGTCAGAACTGCTGGTGCAGATTGTCTGTCAGTCTGTTTGTCCGCACCCTCGAAAGCCCTCCCTTTGTCCCCCACTATCTTTCCTTGCTTACCTGTGTGCACTCAGTACGTTCACCACCTGCCAACTTTTGGGGAAGATGACTGGATACGAGCTACATCCTATTCTCATGTGTTCCAGGGAAAGTGCTGAAAATTAGCCCCTTCCAGGGGACACTGAGCTCACAGCAGTGGTTCCCAACTCCACGTATACAAAAACCCATGCCACAAAACACTAAGAAAATCTGCCGCCTCATCATGTGATTTCCCAGACTCCCTGTTATCTGCAGGGCTTGCAAGGGACTGGATTTATACAGGGCACATAATTTATAGGATTATCCTGTAATATTCATCCAAAGAGTCTAATGCAGAAGAATGCACATCTGTCCATGTGCTAGAGACCCAAAGAATCCAGCTGAGGGCCTGGATCCCATAGCCACATCTCGTACTAGACCTGCTGGAGGCCTAGAGCCCACAGCAATGTCTCAGGCAAGTCCATTTCATGGCTCTGCAGTGGGAAGGTCCAAGGCCAGTGATGGACTGCAGAAAGCACACCAGCAGGGCAGTGCTAGCAGGCTGCGGATCTGAACTGGAGCCAGGAGGTGACGCTCAGGGTAAGGACCAGAGCTCTCCTAAAGAGAACCGCAGAAGTCCTAGGGAGAGCAAGGGCCCAGGTTCCTCCAACGATGAGAACAGCGCAGCTCATATCAGGAACACTGGGATGAGTGAGCTCCCCCAGGAGAGCCAGCAGCACCCTCTTCCCCTCCTGTTCTCTTTCCGGGCTGCCGGCAGCACCCCCACCTGGGTCTTCTGCACCCAGCGCCTCGCTGACTCAGTTCAGCTGGGTGTTCCACATGATCATGAGTAATCTGCCCACTCCCTCTAGGGGAAGAAGTCATTAGGAACTATGGGTGGGCAGTCACATGTCATCCCCATGGCAGAATTCTAATTAGAGCTTGAGTCTCACATCTGTTCCCTACAAAAACAGAGAATGTCGCTGCCTTGTAACCCTCCTCTATATCCCTGCTGTTCACATGTTCTTTGTTTTAAATTCAACCTCTTCCCTAGGCAAATAAATACGTGAAAAATGCCCATGTCACTGGCCATTTGAGGAATGCAAGTAAAGGCAACATTGAGTTACCGTCTCACCCCAGAGACAATGGCTATCATAAAGAAATCAACTAATAGTAAGTGCTGGAAAGGCTGTGGGGAAAAGGAACCCTTCTCCACTGCTGGTGGGAATGCAGACTGGTACAATCACTATGGAAAACAGTGTGAAGACTCCTCAAAAAACCAGGACTGGAAATCCCATTCAATTCAGCTATCCCCTCTCTGGTAGTTTTCCCAGAAGAACTGAAAATATCATACCACAATGATATATGTGCACCCATGTTTATAGCAGAATAATTTGTGATAGCAAATCCTGGAAGCAAACAAAATGTCCATTGCCTAAGAAATGGATGCAAAAGATGTGGTGTTTTTGTACAATGGAGTACTACTCAGCTATAAAGAAAGACAAACTCAAAGCCTTCACAGGTAAGTGGATGCAACTAGAGGCTAATTCATAAGAGAAATAAATCAGACCCACAAGTGTAAATTGTGTATTGTCTCTCTGAAAGAAGAAATAAAACCTGAAAGGTATAACAGATATAGTAAAACAGAAAGAAACTGAACTTAAGGATTAAACAACAAAGGGAAGAGAAAAGAGAAAAGAGAAAAAAGGTAGAGGAAAAACATGCAAGTATATGTGCAGGATGGTTGAGGTGACTGTATCGACAATCTCCATCAGTCTTCTGAAAATAAAAGTTAATGTATAGAATTTTCACCTTGACGAACTCTGTGCTCATAGCTGTGATCTAAGCAACTACATCGAGAACAGCAATGTGTAATACAAAAACCAGGCTTGAATACCTAACATCTTGGTCTTCTAAATGTATACCATTTCTAAAGTCATGTCAATTATTACTATACTCTCTTTAAAACAAACTTTTTTTAAAAAGTAAAGAAAAAACAGACAAGAACAAAAATTTAATGTTTCTTGATAGCAAGTGATAATATCCAACCATATGTCCAATCTTACATAACAATATCTGCTAATCCAAGCATCAGATATGATGATAAAATAGATAATAAATCAACCATTGTTAATCATTGTTAATTGTTGCTTTGAAAATCTGTAACGTATGTTGTCCTGTTTCTTTCTCTGTTTCTGATTTTTGTTCTTGCTTTGCTTTTACTTTTAAAAATTAAATTAAATTTAAAAATAGATAAATAAATTTAACCTCTTCCCAAAAGTGAGAAAGAAAACCTCTCGTAGTATTGTGTTGGGAGGCACCCACATATACCTCCACACACCCTGTGCTCCATCTTCTCTGGACGCTGAAGGCAGAGCAGGGCCCTGCCCTTTCCCATGCCCCCCACCAAAGGAAAAAATTAAAATCTAAGACATTAATGAAATCCACATCAGGTGACAGAATTGGATCTTTAGGTTTTCTTCAACGTTTGAGTCTTACCTGTTGTGGTAAGTCACTCAGACTGCTTCAAAGCCCAGGGGTGTCTAAGGACACCTGAGGGTGTGATCCTGCTTGTCTAGTGCAGGCACATGGTGGGATACAGTTAGGTAGCCATGACCTAGCACAGGTAAACACATGTGCTGGTTAGGGCACCGTGTGCGAGTGCAAATATGTAGTGCCAACCTCTTAAGAATCGTACAGCAGAGACGCAGGCGACTCTTGTGCTCTGTTCTGCCCCATGCCGCCTGTTGATGTTGATGTCTTACACACACGCACTCTTGAACCTTGGGACCTCACCCCTGAAAAGCCCCCTCAGGCTCCCCGGGCAGGCCAACATCGGTTGGGTGTACTTTCCAGTGTCTTGCCTCTTCTAAGCAAGCTAGTGAGGCAGGACAGACAGAAGGGTATCACTGTAACTGTGATGAATCTGGCACATTGCAGCCTGACCCTTAACAAATTAATGTCATATGAATCTAAAAGTAGTCGTGTGCATTTTAAATATGACAGTGAAAATTTTAAATGTAGCTTCCATAGGTGTGCATAATTCTGAAGTGTTTTATTTTTATCAGTGTTAAATATCTTTTTGTACAGGCTTCAATCTATTTTTCTGAAGTGCACTTGTTTTTAATAACAGTAAGAATAATCTTCATATTCCATGAACTTACTGCTTACATATAGCAACTTTTGAAACTTAAGGGTATTTTTCGGAATTCTTGGAGGGAGGAAATGCCTCACTTCCTAAATGATACTAAGCTGTGGTTTGGGCTCTCATCCTTAGTCCTTCAGACTTTATAAAATATAGTCTGTAGCTTTCTAGGCTCTTCACAGAAGTTGATTGTACATTAGGAATATAAAGTGGCACTCAAATGCTTTTAAGTGTTTAAGCTTTTTCACTAGTACTGCAGTCTGGTGGCATTTTGCTCATGCATTCTTGAGCCATTATGTTGAACAAGTCTTTAGCTTCTCTCAGTTAATAAGAAACATTCACTTTTTACTCTACTTGAGGAGAAAGAATATGTTAATATCATTTTTTGCCTAAATCAAGCAACCTACTCTAAATGCTAAATTTTAAATGTCAAACTTTGGTGAACCATTTCTTGTGGAAGTGAGATTACAATATGCTTAAATTTAACTGGTGGCTAGAAACAGAAAATTCTGAGATTTATCATCATCAAAGTTTCATTAAGAGAAATTGATACGGACTTTCGATTTTTGATCTGTTGAATAGATGCCAATGTCAATTTATAGAAAAGTTTTCTTAAAACTTGTTCTTGTTATTTTGATACATTTTCTGATAAACTGTTAAAATTTATCTTGAAAGAAATGTGTGCTTCCTGCCCCTTCACAAGGTCTGACAACTCCGTTAATTGTCCAGACCCTGCCGTCTCCTGTAGGACACAAAACCTGAAGGCAGATGGCCACATATTTCCCTTGGGTAACAGAGCCCAAGCTTCATCAGCTCACACAAGCAACCCACTACTTCAGCATGCCCGGCGCTTCTGCCATTTCGCGCTTTGGCTCTGAAGTTCCACCGGGGCCAGAGCCTCTTCAGCAGATCAGTTTATCTTATGAGTGCATGCGATCTGCATGTAATGAGCCAGAACAACCCTCTCAGTCACTGGCACACCATTCTCTTCCCAACAGCCTCTTGAGAAATCCTCTAATTCCTGGAGGTAACCAACAATCAAACTTGATGACACACCCCTTTTTATTTATCAGTTTGTGCTTAATTGTTTGCACAAGTATCACACAAAAGCAGTCATAGGGTAGGGCAGGCTGGTCTGAAGACTGTGGGAAATAACTAACAGAAAGCTTTCACTCATGCCCTGCATTTCCTTAACCACCAGCACTGCACTCTGCTCCCCAAAGCCAGCAAACTTCACAAGGCCAGTACTGGGCGTAGGGGCAATGCAGTGGGGTTAAAGGAGAAACCGCTGCTTTTGCCCAGCAATTTCAAGTTCCAACACAACAAATAACCAAAAATTGGGCTGGTGAGATGGCTTAGCGGTCTAAAGCTCATGCATCGGGAAGCTTAGGCCAAAGTGCAGGGACCGCGGCTCGATCCCAGGCCCCACACGCTGTGCTTCTCCCCAGCCCCCAGGGAAGGCTGAGCTGGCCATAACACAAACAAATATGTAATGTGGTTGGAGAAAATAAAATAAACTTTAAAAAAAAATAACCAAAAATTAACAACACTGAAACCCTCAAGTCACTGTCTGATGGCAAAATCAAAGAAACCTAAGACATCGCGTGTGCATTGACTGATTTTGGAAACTCAGGTTGTTTGTAAGCAGAGCCCTTGAGCCCTGGATGGGGAGGAGAGCACCGACGCGCTCCTTCTCTGCCCTGCCAAGTTGGCAGACAGAACGTCTTTTTTGTTGTTTGTTTTCAGAAATGTTCAGAGCAGACAGAATCGAGGAATGCACTGCTGTGTGCCGTTTCTAAGTTAATGCTAAAAGTGTCTAATTCTGATGTGCTAGCTCTGACACACTGGTGAATTTGGAGCCCCTGACTGCGTTCCTGGAGTGGGAGAGTTTCGTTTGATCATCTTTGCATGCCTATATCTGGTAATCTGAGCAAATCCTTTGGAGATAACAATATGCAGCATAATAACCATTGTTCATTTCCTATCTTCTTATTTTGAAGTTCTGTGTCATATTTTTTACTCTCTGTAAACTAAACAGAAAAGAAAAAAGAAAAAGAAAAGAAAACAGCCCTACTGTCTCAGTGACAAAATAGACAAAAGTGACTTTCTTGGGTGACAGATCCAGGGATGGGCTCATGGGTGTGGTTCACCAGTTCTGCCTGCTGGAGCACACGGACGCTGATGAGAGCACAGCTGGACATGCATGGGGTGAGTCCTGCTGCTGGGACTGCACCGAGCAAGCCGGTGCCTGCTAGAGAAATAGATATAATGCAGGAGATGAAAATATATATGAACTTACACCATTGCTTCACAGTGGCCACCCACAGAGTCAGATGAGAAAGCGTACAGAGGGTGTCTCCACATTGAAGAGCAAAGGATTCCGTCAAAGGTCTGGACCTCACTGCAGTGTTCCACGTTAGTCTGTATCCAGAGGCCACCTGGTCCTTGATGGCAGGCAGAGAGTCCACACTGGAAGGCTGAAAGATCTGCTCAAGAAGCCAGAGTCTGCCCTGGAATCCAGGAGATGACTTCCAAGGTGAAGGTGAAGACTGAAGCTGCTCTGAAGAAGCGGAAGCCAGCCTCCCTCCTTCCTTTCCCCTTTCTACTTCTAGGTGAAGAGTGAGGGTGGGCCTCCACAACTTTGTTGACCAGATTTAGTCAAACTCCTTTTTCTCACATTGTCACAGCCAATCAACCATCACAGTCACCCCTTGTCAATTTGACAACCAGACACCTTTCTTTACAGCAATCTCCAGACTAATGAGAAGCTCAGAATTATACCTAATATGTTATAACTATCCTCACAAATCTCACACAGATTCCCTCACCAGCGCAGAAGGCAAGTTTTCTTCAGTGATGTTTATTCTTAACATTTCATAACTTGAACATAATAACACAAGTTTAACAATTCTTAAGAACAAGTATGATGCCTATAGACATTATATTATATTAGAACTACATTAGCAGAGATGTAGTATGATTAGCAACCCTTGCTTCTGTAGCTGATCATAGAGTCATAGCTAGTATTTACAGCAAGCTTCTTCCACACCCATTCTGCATTCCCTTGGCCTCTGCAAGCAACTCAGCAGGTCTGGTTCTTTCTGTGATGGAGTGACACACACCTTCATTCCTGAAAGCTCTGGGCCATTTGCCATTCTTCCTGGATTAGGTTGCAGTTTTCCATTGACTTTAATAACAAGGCATGGTAATACTAGAAGACACTTTAAGGGATCTCCTACAATCCAAATATATTCTTCCTTTTCTCCATCGTGGAGTAGTAATTCAATTTTCCTTAATGGTCTGGGCTAGTCACCCCTGGAAACCCTGGGTCTCCTTTTTCAGCTTGTTTCCTCTGAAGCATGAGGAGACCAAAGTGATCAGGGAGAATCTTATCCTCTAGTCCAACTGTATAGTTGTTGTGCTTCCTGGTACAAGCCTTCCCCCCTCTGGAACTAAGACTTCTAAGCCAGAAGAGCACAAGATCATGGGAACAGGATGCAAGGGGCTTGCTACTAGATTGTTACACACAGTGGTGAATGTTACTGTTCCCACTTCCATGACTGGATGCTAAGTCAATGCATATACAGCCTTTTAGAGAACCTTGCCCCAGGCCTGAAAGCTACTGACACCTAGCTGGTACTGTCTTCAAAAGATTATTCCACTTTTCTATTAATCCAGCCCCTTGTGGATGGTGAGAAACATGGTAAAAACAGTGAATTTCATGAGCATGAGTGTATTGCCTCATTTCTTTGACCATAAAATGTGTTCTTTGGTCAGAGACAATGCTATGTAGAATTGTAAAACAGTGGCTATAGAATTCTATGAGTGCACAGATGGTAGTTTTGCCAGAAGTGTTATGTACAAGGGGAGCAAATCCATATCCAGACTAAGTGTCTGTGCTAGTAAGAACAAAGCAAAGTCCCTTCATGATGGAAATGGTCCAATATAATCAACTTCCTACCAGGTTACAGGTTGATCACCCCAGGGAGGAGTGCCACACTGAGGATGTAGTGTTGGCCTCTGCTGCTGGCATACTGAGCATTCAGCAGCAGCTGGAGCCAGGTCAGCCCCGGTGAGTCCAAGTCCATGTGTACATGTGTAACCTCCATCCCTGCCACTCTGTTGTAGGCCCATTGAACAATGACAAGGGTTGCTGAAAAGGAAGGTTGACCACAGTCTACCATTGTCCACTTCTTATCAAGTCATCTTATCCACCTGATTGTTAATTTCCTGTTCTGCTGAGGTCACCTTTTAGTGAGTGTCTACACTCACTAAATCAGTCATTTCCCAGAAAATCCCAAAACCCAGACCCATCCCCCAGCCAGTATACTGAAATTGTCTAGGCAGGATTCTTTTCTCAATACTGAAGTAGCTTGACTGGGTTAGGCTCTGTGACTTTGTCCTGTCCTCACACATGTGACTGATTTCCACCTTCAGCTGCTCCTGCAGGCTGCTACTCTTATTGGAGGACCAGAATAGTATTTTGGATTCCCTGGAATCGTGTTAGTTCAGAACCATTGTTCAGTAACTCCTGTGAATCATTCATTGTACTAGGTAAGATAAAATGAAATAAAAATAAAATAAATGGCCAGGTGTGGTGATGCAAACCTATGATCTCAGCACTTGAAGGCCTAAGGCAGGAGGATTACTGCAATTTAGGGGCAAGCCTAGGCTACATAGTGAGTTCAAGGCCAGCCCAAACAATCTAGAGTCTCACAAAAAAAAAAAAAAGAATAAAATCAATGATGATGAATTTATATAATAGGAAAACAGCTGACTGCATCAAAACAAAAAAGTTTTGAAATTCTTCCTTGAACAGAGAGAAATCAATTTCATCAAGCTTATTCTGGAAGTAGGTCAACATAATAAAAGGTTCCAGTGATTATAATCATCTCAAAAAGAGTTTCTGATGGTGCCATATGCTCTCTACCATCAATGTTAGAGAAATGAATTCTAGATTCCTCCTTAGGCAAAATTCTGTGATTATGTCCTTCTCTCCCTGTGACACAGCACCCCCAGGTGACTGGCCACTCAACAACTGTGCGCTTTTGAATGCAAATCTCCTATGGAAGCTTCAATTTGTCCTGGACTTAGGATGATGGTATGGTTCCAATTCATCCAGAATCATTCTGAGGTTAGTCTCTGCTGAAGAATTAGCTTTGCTGCCACTCTCCTAAACTCCCTGTGCAGAAAAAGCCTAAAGATAAAAATGGCTACCTCTACCCATGAAACCTCTTTCACTGACATGATCTCCATAGTCCCTACAATCTTTGTCCTAAGGCTCTTGGTCACATATCTCCTGCAGATAAGTGGTAGAGAACACAAAGTCCAGCATAGCTTCTGACTGCTGGGCCAGGAGATGGGCAGCCAGATTTTCCTTGCCCTTGGCCAACAAGTTATCAGGAGTCTTAAAAATAACTATAACTATTGCCACATGTTGTGGAAGACACCTGTAATTCCAGCAACTGGGAGGCTGAGGCAGGAGAACTGCTGCAAGCTACATAGTGAGCACAAGACCAGCCTAAACTACACAGTGAGAACCTATCTCAAAAACTAACAAATAAATAAACAAAAATACGGGCCATACTGAGACAAGAGTAAATCATTTCGGATTCTCAATGTCTGGTGGGCACAATGTCATTTCCAACACCTCAAGCACGGCCATCACAGTACAAAGCCTCAAGACTAACAAAAAGCCCAAGTATTAAGGTCCCTTGTGTGACAGAACATCGAGGCCTGTATAATTTACCATGGGGATTTATTTCCTGGAACCCTACAGTGGTGGATTGATTATGTCAACTTGAGAAGCCAAGAGCTTCACTAAATGGGCTCAAAAATTCCAAACCATAGGGTGTGGAGGCCCCACCCTAGAGTGACTCATCACTTAAA
>PVKN010012652.1:0-20572 GCA_004027915.1 Capromys pilorides
CCCACCCTGCACCCACCTGAGTCTGAACTGTCTACCGTTACAAGCTAGAGAATCCTGTACAAGTTTCAGCTTGGCTCCTTTCCTTAAGCTGTTTGCATTTCCAGTGAGACCGAGGGCAGGAAACCTGTCTGAGCCTTTGTTTCACAGTCTGTCATTGTCTGTATCATGAAGGGCTGACTCTGGGTTGTCACTAATGCTCTGTGCCTTACGTCCTCATCATGCTTCAAAGCAAAGATAGGAAATGGTTTTCGTCTCCTGCACCGACTCCAGTGCATCCAGTCGAGGCTGCCTGCAGAGCTGTCCTAGGGGGCGGACTCAGATCCAAGGGCAGTGGGAAGAACGCTGTGCTTGATAAGTGATGGGCGAAGTGGGCACGGGAAGTAGGAAAGTGGTGGCTATGCCATATATGAAAATGGTTGTGGGGCCGGCGAGGTGGCTTAGTGGTCTAAAGCACCTGCTTAGGCAAGCTTAGGCAACCACAGAGACCACAGTTCGATCCCCGGCACCGCATGCTGGGCCAGCCCCAACCAGGGCAGGCTGAGCAGCCATAAAAAAAAAAAAAAAAAAAAAAATGTCAAAAGGAATGGATGTCTAATAGTGAAATTGAATCCCCCTGTCCCAAGGCCTTAGTACTGATAGCTCTGCCCACTTGTTGGGTTGCCATGGTAACCACTGCTGGCACCAGGAAACCACAGGAATGAAGAATGGGTCCTATTATGCGTTTTGACCCAGGAGGGAGGGCATGCAGTAGGCCCTTCCAGGCAGGGCAGCTGGGCACAGCTGAGTGATGCCATCTGTGGTCTTTTGCCTACAGAGACCACAAATCAGAGAGCCAGAGCATGGCGTGTGTGTGTGTGTGTGTGTGTGTGTGCGCGCGCTGGGGCAGGGTGAGGGACACAAAGGGCAGTACCAGCAGCTAGATTTCAGTCCTTGTGTTGACCATGTCAGGGTGGGCTGCCTAGAAGATGCCCGTAGGCCTCTGAGCTCAGATGTGTCCCCTGGTCTATGTTTCACCCATCAAGCCCAGTGCTTGCCTGGGCTCCTGAATGGAGCCATTGACTCTTGGCTTTGAAAGAACTCTCCATGGCCTCAGTTCCAGTCCAAAAGCCGGTGCCTGAGTCCCTCTACACCTGAAGCCCTTGAGTACTCTGAGCGGTGGGGAGCTTGTTCCTCCCACAGGAACATCCTCTCTTTGAGCTGAAATCTGGCTTCATAATTTCTGCCTCTGAATTCTGGGATCCTCTTTGAGGCCACGCTGAGCACATGAGTGTCCATATCAGTAGGACATTTGATGAGGCTGTAGTTGGGTTCCCCTCTGCCCAACCTATTTTTCTCTGGATAGGTCTCACTCTGCCCCTCCTAGTTCTCTTCAGTGATTCCAGGGACAATCAGCGGTACGGTGGAGTTTGGTAAGCTGGGATTGAGGTTCAGAGGCAGATCTGGTCCTAAGTCAAAGCTAGGCCGCCACCCTTTGTAGGGTTAGCTTGGCAGCGTGGACAGGGAATTGGCCCTGGGTTTGGCCAGTCTTGGGTTTCAGTCATGTCTCTGCCGCTGTTCATCTCAGTGGACCTCTTCCTTCTTCCGGCACCTGTACTTACAGAGTGCATGGGATGCTGACTGACTTCACAGGGGCCTGGGTGAGAGGGTAACCAGAGCAGGAACACTGTAACAGATTGGCCTTGCAACTGCTCCGTGGCAGAGGCTCTGAGTGGTCCTTCTACATCTGCGGTTCTCATATCTTACTCAAGAGGATCATGGAGGCAGGGGAGGGGCGGCACCGTTGTGTCTAAGGAGTCCAGGAATAGCCGAGAAATTCCCAAACCAAATTCAGTTTTGAAACAGATAACCTTTTGAGCTATCAAATAATTTACCTATGTGAACTCATTTCTTCTCCCCACTAACCTTATGTGGTAGGAACTTCTATCATCCCCATTCCATGAAAGGAGAAACTGAGGTATAGAAAGGTCACATGATGGGCTGGGGAGATAGATAGAGGGCCAAAGTGCCTGCCTGGCAAATGCAAGGTCCTGAGTTCGATCCCTGGTACTACAGGCCATGCCAGCCCTGGAACCCGGGAGCACTGTGCAGGCCCAGGAACCAGGCACGGTGGCACATTATTACATGCCTGTAATCCTAACACTAGGGGAGGCTAAGACAAGAGGATCACTATGAGTCCGAACTGTATCAAAAAAGAGAAAGAAAGATTGCATGATGAGTACATAACGGAGCCCAACCCATGTAGTGTGGGGCCGGCGGCCACTTCTGCCCACAGTGATGCACTGCGCTCTGAGGGATGGATGGATTTAACTTTTGGATGCACCCAAAGTTTCAGGTGCATCACAGTCAGCTAGAGACTTGTTAAACCAAGGGATGCTGGGCCCTACTCGCTAGATCTCTTGATTCCACTGGAAAATTTGTACTTCTGACAAGTTCTTTGCTGATGCTGCTATGGTAGGGAACTTTTTTTTATTTTGAAGACAGGATCTTGCTATGTAATTCATGCTGGCCATGAGCTCACTATGTAGCCCAGGTTGGCCTCACACTCACAGCGACCTGTCTCAGTCTTCTAAGTGCAGATTGCAGGTGTGTGCCACCACACCCAGCCTAGGGAACCTGACTACAAGTGAGTCGATAGGCCCACCTGGAGTCAGAGGCTGGTTCTTGCCTCTTTCTCTCTCTCTCCCTACCAGGATTGAACTCAGGACCCTGTGCTTGCCAGGCAGCGCTTATTCTACTGAGCTATCTCTCCGGGCCCCTGGCTCACCCTTTCTTAGCTCTCCTCGCTTGCCTTTCTCACCCAACATCTGCCATTTACAAAGGAGAGGTTTATTTTGGGTCCCACAGTTGGTTGGCTCCAAGGCAGAAACAGGATGGCAGAAGGAGATTGCAGGGGGAAGGCGCTCTGCCCAGGACGGTCAGGAACCTAAGAGAGACGGGAGGAGGCGTGAGGGAGATGCACCCTGCCAGGTGACACCCCAGGGATGCCCCCTGGGCCCCACCTCCTAGCAGCGAGCCAGCTGTCTGCCCCGGAGATTCATTCACCTTCCAAAAGCCACGCCTGTGCACACGTGAGGTGTTGGGGGACGGATCCAAGGCCTAACCGCCCTGGCTCGGGCCCAGGGAGGGAAGGCCGACCTTGCCTGAGGGCACTAAGCATCCACAGACCTCCGTGTCCAGGTGGAGCCCATCTTGCCACTGCCTTCCCAGCCTCTAGAGCCGCAGGAGATTCTGTGAGTTAGCAGAGAACGGGTTTCTCCCGTGTTACCCTCTTGTTTTCACCCATGTTAAAGAAGAGATGGGTGGAACTGGGTGGGTTAGTGGTACCCAGGGTTGTAGCTGGGGGGATGGGCTAGAACCTTGGCTCCTGACTAAGATGTCTTCAGAGTCCTGGAAACCTCTCTGCCTTCCCCTCTTCCCCAGCCCCTGCCTGAAATTCCCCTTTGAAGCTCGACTTCTTTAGCCTCAATCTTTGAGCCCTGTCCCGCGACAGGGTAAATGTCACTGATCGCTTCTTCCTCCCTAGGAAGGCCTTTCCCTGAGAATGGAGATCTCCCCCGGCTCCCTGCCCTTGATGGACACTTGAATCTGTGTTCTTAAGCTTCTGGAAGGCAGGAGCCATGTCCTCTGTGTCCCCAGCATCTGCCTGCAGGCATAATCTAAACAGAACCAGGAACTCTGGTTGGAGTGAGCAGGTGTGGGTGCGAGAACCTGGCTGTCCCCAGAGCCAGCCTGTCTCCTCCAGACACTGCACCACCCTGCCTCCACACAGGGCCCGCTGTCCTCTCTCTCTCTCCCTGTCTCGGCCTTTCCATCCAAGTGGGAAAGCCTCCCAGCTTCCCACAATGCACTGCTGCGTGACTCTTGTTCCCCAGATGCTGCCGCTCCTCACAGCTGGGATTGTGTCTTTTTCTTTTTTTACGGCACGTTTGCAGTATGCATTGGTCACATTTCTTCGTGAAGAGCTGGTACATGGGCACAGCACATCTTAATTCTTCTGTCCACTTTTTTCCCTCCCTTTACTCCCCCCTCCTTTTACCTCTTGGTCACCTTTTCTCTTGCAAAAGATCACGTCCTTGTTTGCTGCTACCTAGCTTTTATTCTGCTCTTCGTTTATATTTTAGGTTTCTCATATAAGAGAAACCATGCTATAGTTAAGCATGTGTGTCTGATTTTTAGCTTTTTAAAAATATATTTAGTACAGGGTCTACAGGGTCTCACTATACAGAACAGACTCATAGTGATGCTCCTGGCTTTCGGGTTGGCCCAGTGGCTTAAGCACCTGCATGGGCAATCCCGGTCAGGCACAGGGGACAGTGGTTGGATCCCCACACCCACTTTTAAGGCAGCCTGAGCCAGCCAAAAAGAAAAACCCATTTCTCATAGTGATGCTGGCATGACAGGCGCATGCCACCACATCCAGTCTCAGTTGCCATCGTACCATGCCCTGGGGGTGAGGCCGACATGGCACACCAGGAAATCAAACCCTGTCCTGGCGTCTGGCTGAGCGGGCGCTTTAGTCTGCTGAGCTATCTGGCCAGCCCGTGTGTATCTGATTTAATGACTCATGCTTATCCTTCTTTAAGGTGGGGTAGTACTCCATTATGTATAAACACCACGTTTTCTTCATTCATCTGTTGATGGGCATATTGGCTACTCTCAAGTCAGCCAGTATGGATTGTGCTGCTATAATATGTATTGGATCTGTACGTATTGAGGAGATATAATGTCTGTAATTCTTTTGAGAAGATACCTACAAGGATATAGGTCAGGCAAGTGGAGTTTCTTTTTTTTTTTTTTTTTCCGGGACTGGGGTTCAAACTCATGACCTTGCACTTGGCAGCAGGCACTTGTGCCACGGGCTATCTCCCCAGCCCCAGGCAAGTGGAGTTTCTAGTTTTAGTTTTATGAGGAAATTTCTATACTAATTTCCATAGTGGTTGTTCTAGCTTACATTCCCATGAACAGTGTAGAAGTGTTCCTTTTTCCCCATAGTATTTTTTTTTTTTAATTTAATTTTTTTTAACTCTTCCAAATGCTTTTTTTTTTTTTTTAAATTTTATTTATTTATTTATTTATTTATTTATTTATTTGCTCGTTGTGTTTGTTTGTTTCTTTATTTATTCATTTTGTGGCTGGCTCAGCCTGCCCTGGTGGTGGCGCTGGCCCAGCATGTGGTGCCGGGGATTGAACTGCAGTCCCCGCAGTTGCTTGAGCCCTCCTAAGCAGGCGCTTTAGACCACTGAACCATCTCGCCGGCCCCCTAAATGCATTTTGTATTTAAGTCACTCTTATAAAAAATTATACGGGTTGAGGATGCAGAAAACACAAGGTCCTGAGTTATTCCCCGTAGTCTTGTTGGCTTTTTTTTTGGAGACAGGGTTTCAGTATGCAGTTCAGACTGGCCTTGAGCTCCCCTTGTAGCCCAGGGTGGCCTTGAACTCACAGCAGTCCTCCTGCCTCAGCCTCAAGTGCTGGGTTACAGGCGTAAAGCACGTGCCCAGCTGCTAGCATTTATTATTATTCCATTTCTTGATGATAGCCATCCTTTCTAGAATAGGATGGAACCTCAGTGTTATTTTAATTTTCCTTCCTCTAATAACCAGATATGTATTTTCATGCATGTATGGGGCATTTGTGCATCTTCTGTGAAGTATTTATTCATGTCAGTTGCCATTTAAAAATTTTTTTTTGGAACATTTTTTCAAGTATTTATTTGCCTTTTCTTTTTTTTTTTTTTTTGCAGGACCAGGGATTGAACTTAGATCCTTGCACTTGCCAGGCAAGTGCTTATTCTACTGAGCTATCTGCCCAGCCCACCATTTGTATATTTCAACCCTGTTTTTTTTGAGGATTTTTCACACTGATAGTGGTTGTACCAGTCTACACACTCACCAACAACGGAGAAGGGTTTCTTTTTCCTAGCATTTTTTCTTTTTCTTTTGCAGTACTGGGGAGAGAACTCTGAACCTTGTACTTGCCAGGCAGGTGCTTTAGCTGCTGAGCTATATCCCTGGCCTTTAGCATTTGTTATTAGTTGATTTCTTTACGACAGCCATTTTTTCTGGGGTGAGATGGTATCTCAGTGTTATTTTAATTTGCATTTCTTAAGTAACCAGTAGGTGGAACATTTTTTCATGTATTTATTTAAAAAAATTTTTTTCTGTATCCTTTTTTGTCTTTTTGAGACAGGGTTTCACTATGCAGTTCAAGCTGGCCTTAAACTCACTCATACTCAAAGCAATTGCCCGGCCTCAACCTCCTGTGTGCTGGGATTACAGGTGTGCACCACCACATCCAGCTAATTTGCCCATTTTTTAATTGAGTTGTTTATTCTGAAGGACTCTAATTTTTTTAAAAGATGTTTTGTATATATAAATTCTAAAAAAATAAATATATTCTCAATGTTAGTCTTCTGCCCAGGGTATAGCTGGCAAAAATATTTTTCCATTCTGTAGGCTGTCTCTTCACTCTATTAGTTGTTTCCAAGTTTTTTGTTGTTGTTGTTGTTGTTTTTGTTTTGTTTTTGTGGCCCTGGGGATTGAACTCAGGATCCTGTGTTCTCAAGGCAGGTGATTATTCTACTGAGCTATCTCTCCAGCCCCGTTAGTTGTTTCCTTTGCTGGGCAGAAACTTAAATCTGCCGTGATCTTACTTGTTGATTCATGGTACTGTTTCTTGTTCACCGGGGGTTCTGTTCAGGAAGTCCTTGCCTACACCTGTGTCCTTAAGACTTTTACAGATTTTACCCTCTAGCAGATGAGACCGCGTCCTTCTTTTCACATGATGTGAGCACAGAGCAGAGAATCAGATTCGGCAAAAGAAGAATGCATGCATAGCTACGTGCACGCGGTCGCTAAGAGCAGTAGAGACAGGAACAGTAGCTTGCTGGGGCGCCCTTTCCTGCTATCGGTCTGACAAGGGCATTGAAGAACAGTCTGGGGGTGATTCAGGTGACTTACCTGCCAGTACCAGTTAGAGCTTGTTTGGCCACAAGAGACAGAGGACCCAGAAAGCTACAGTTCAGATAAAAGATATTGGTTTCTCTTTCATGTGAAAGTTCACAGGGAAGCAGTTCAGGGCTAGCAGATTAAATCCTCACTCACCAGTGACAAGTTTTGTATTTTGTTGCGCTATCATCCACAACTAATAGCTTCTACCTGATGGTCTAAAATGGCTGCTTGAGCTCCAGACATCACTCATGGGTTGTAGACGAGGCATTATGGTCCGTACGTGAATCTCAGTTACCTAGAAGGGTGAGGCAAGAGTATTACACATTTGAGAACAGCCCGAGCAACTTAGCAAGACAGCATCTCAAAATAAAACAATTAAAAGGGCTAAGGTGTAGCTTAGTTGTAGAGTGCTCGTGTAGCATGCACAGGGCCCTGGGATCAATCCTTAGCAACACACACACACACACACACACACACACACACACTCAAATATATCCTAATCAGAAGACAGGAAAGAATTTCCTTTGTCCTTTCTAAAATATAGAGGAGGGCAGGGAGAGAGATAGCTCCGAGGCACAAGTGCCGGCCTGGCAAGTGCAGGGTCATGAGTTTGCACCCCAGTCCTGCAAAAAAAAAAAAAAAAAAAAAAAAAAAAGAAATAGACACTAGAGTTGGGTGTGGTGGTACACACTTATCATCCCAGCTACTCAGGAGGCTAAGACAGGAAGATTGCAAGTTTCAAGTCAGCCTGGGCAGCTTAGGGAGAATCCAAATTTTAAAAACTAAGCACTTTTTAAGGATAGAGGATGTATCTCAGTAGTAGAGTACTCCTGGGTTCAATATTTAGTATCATAAATGAATAGATGATTGATAGATAGATAGATAGATAGATAGATAGATAGATAGTAAATATTAGGACCTTATCTTTTAGAGCAGGCTTAGGTTCATAGCAAGAGTGAATCAAAGGTAGAATCCTCTCATGCACTCAGCCTTCCCTACTGTCAACACTCACTTTGCAAACCATCATTTATCTACTTATTTCTTGAGCACCTCTATAGGTCAGGTCCATACATCTAACTTCTGGGGATTTTTCTAAATCTCTTTGAAAATTGTATCTTTAACCTATGCTCTCTTTAAGAGTAAAGTCACACCACCTTCCATTGATCACCTTCTAGCTTTCCAAGTCACTGGGTGGGCCTGAGGGGAGGCAGCTAACATGTTTCCCTCTCTGTGCCTCTGGGCACCATAGAGATGTCCACGTTTCCTCTTCGTGTCTTTGCCTCTTCTGTAGGAAGCATTGAGTTCTTTTGTGTACTCAAATCCCCTCTCATCAATTCCTGGTTCCTTGACTTTGTTTCTCCAGCTCTGGGATTGGCCTCTCCTGGTCCCAAATCCGAAAGGCTCTGGAGTCTGTGGCTAGGCAGGAGCATGCAGAGGTGACTGGAATCTGGCAGGCCTCCCCAGCAGCCGCAACAGCAGCAACCGGTGATGATGCCAGCCATAGGCATGTTCCTCGGGGACACATCTGCGCCCTGCTCATCTCCCCATGCATCTCACACAGAGCACCCACATAAACACCCTGAGAAGTGCCCTGTACATACAGGCAGCACATCAGGGAGCTCAGAGAGCACAAGCAACCTGGTCAAAGTCACAGAGCATGTGGGCAGTGAGGCCGAGTCTCAAAACCAGACACCCCTCCTCCAGAGCCTGGTGTGTGCAGAGGCCTGTGGGCTCTGCCCTGTGTGCACCCTGCTTTGAACCCCTTTGCACTCTGGAGCCAGCACCCCAAATGTATTTGCTGCCTCCTACCACACTGAAGTAACCATTTAGAAACCCAACTCCAGCCCCGTTTTAGCCACTGTTTGAAGCAAGCCGAGGCTGGAATCAGTGGGGGCGGGGTGTGCAGGTGGGCCCCTGGGCCAGTACTGTAGGAGCCCAGCTCTGCTGCCACCCAACAGCAGAGGCTCTGGGCAGGGGCCTCCTCTGTTGGCCTCGGTTTCCTGTCTGTGGCCCTATGGGCCTCCTGCAGCTCTGATTTACTGTGCTTTTCAAGTGCACCGGGCAGCTCCAGAAGCAGGGAGTGGAGAGGTTTCCCAGTGAGCAGAGCCTGCCTGGGCTGCGGCCCACCCCCATTTCTGGAGTGAGTCTGCGCCCCAGGTTAGGGCTTGTCCACTGTCTCCCCACTTGTGTGTTCTCCTAGTGCACACCCACCCAGGGTGCCCAGCCCCTACTCCTTGACCTCATGGGGCTGTTTAGTGAGCCTGGTATCCCCTACCTTGTCTTCTAGGAACACAGTGGCCTCCACATTTCCTCCTCTGCTCTTTCCCATGCCTTTTGTGCATATCCGTCAGATCAGGGATGCTCCCCGCAGCTTCATGAGCCCACAGTAGCAGACAAGGCTGTAAAGCTCACGATGTGAACGGCTCTGCGTAGACTAAACTGAGGTTCGAGCCTAGGTCTGCATCACCCCATTGGGCCACATGCCTTTGAATCACTATATTTATATGACTGGTATTAGCAGTGGGGAGAAAGTCCATGGTCTTCTCAGTGCGGCTGCTCTCTGGCTTCTGTGTGGTCCGATGGAAGAGGATGATCTGTTTGTGTTTGGTGGGGGCTGTACAATGGAGGAGGAGTGGGGTTCAGAGGGCAGCAGGATTCTGTGTGAATCTGGAGGGTGGGATCGTGGAGTTGAGAGGCTCAACCAGTCCAGATTTCTGACCCTGTGTCCACACTCGCTTCCAGGTGCTGGAAGGAGACCAGGCCATCCTGCAGAGAATTAAGAAGGCCGTGCGGGCCATCCACAGCTCTGGCCTCGGTGAGTGAGTTGGCGTGGTGCCCTGAGTCCAGCCTGGAGCAGACTCTGAGCCCCTTGCTACCCCTGCAGGCCACGTGGAGAACGAGGAGCAGTACCGAGAGGCCGTGGAGGCCTTGGGCAACAGCCACCTGTCCCAGAACAGCCACGAGCTGTCCACAGGCTTCCTGAACTTGGCTGTGTTCACTCGGGAGGTGGCCGCACTCTTCAAGAACCTGGTGAGGCGCCTGCCTCTTCCCTTGCCAGCCTTCAGGCCAGGCTCCGAAAGAGTCAGCTTTGTCCCTTCTTCGGACTTGTCCTTGACTTCCGACCCATGACCTAGATCTCCTTCCAGCTCCGACTCACCTTTTCTCTGACTTCTTGCCTAACTCTTCTCTCTGTTCTTGTCTTTCTTTATCCTGAAGCAGAGGGGGGCCTCACCATTGCCTCTCCTCACCCCTCTCTGCCCTCTGCTTTCCCACTGGCACCTGCTTCACCTTTAAATCCTGCAACTGCCTCCAACTCCACAAGTCCTTTGGTCCCACACATGGCCTGGTGGCCTCTGCTACCCCCAGAAGGCCTCCCAAGTGACTGCCTCTCTGTCCTTTTGTTCCTCACCTTGGGGCTGCCCTGTGATACCAGCCTCGCATACGGACAGGCCCAGCACTCAGGACCTCCCATGCGTGAGCTCATCTCGTCTGGGTGCATGGCTCTGTAGGGCTGGTTCTACTGTTGCCCCATTTCACAGCCTAGGAATCTGGAACATGGGCAGTGTGGCGTCTGAGGCCCTGCGCTGCATTTGAGCCCAGGTTGTCAGGCAGCACCTGGTTGCACTCCCTCCTGGGAGAGCCTCACCCGCCCCCTCCACTGTGTGGCACTGGACTGGCCACTCGCTCCACTTCTGCTCAGGGTCCCGCGTGGCCCGCAGGGGCTGCGTGAGCTCTAGAGACAGTGTGTGCGGTCAAGCATGGCCTGTGGGTTCCCCTCTAGCTTGGAGTCCCTGCTCTGCTGTTCCGGAGGTTACACCACCCGTTGGCCTAAGTCCCAGGTCTCTCTCATCTGTTACAACTCGGGTGACAGTGGCACAGGAAGTCAGTTCAGGGCCCATTCCAGGCAGGCACTCAGTGTGACGGGTGACCAACATGATGTCAACTCAACCTGTGTCCTCCTCTGCCTGTGGCTCTCCTCTTCATGTTTCATTGACGCTACTGTGCTCTGAGATCCGGCTTCCTGGTAGCCACTGTCCTGGCAGCTGATCATTTAGGAGAGAGTCAGGGACTGCCTCAGAGAGCCACAGTCTCTTGGGGGAGACAGGCGCTGAGGTGTGGGATGAAGTCAGGCTCAGTGGGTGGGTTCAGCCTAGTGCAGCTGTGTTCAAGCAGCGCATGCTCAGCCCGGGTCAGCAGCAGTGCCTTGCAGGGCCTCCTGGAGGAAGGGAGACCCACGCTGTGTCTGTTAGGCCCCTTTGGGTTGTCAGCAGAAAGCCAACTCCGAGTAGCTTATTTTTCATTTTACAACGGAATTTATTGGCCTCTGTAACAGAAAGGCCAGGGGTGCAGCTGGCTTTATGCTTTGTCCCTTTCTTAATTTCTCTGTCTCTGCTCAGTGGAGAAGACAGACCAGCTACCTTGGAGCGCACCTTACAGCAGGAAGACGGTCTTTCCTCCATGATTGCAAGGGGGAGGAAATCCCAGGGAAAACGCTGATTGGCTACTTTGGGTCACATGTCTGTGCCTGACCCAATCACTGTACCCCTAAGGCAGGTGCTCTGGCCAGATTGGCTGCTGCGGGTTCCCCACAGAAAGGGCTTTTCTTGCCTTTGGAAGGGGAACCACCAAGCTGACCAGGTTATGCTGAGAGACAGGAGAACGGAGGGGACTCCTGGTGAGGCGCAGAGGGGAGACTGACCAGAGAACTGTGGTCTGTCCTAGAGTGGAGAGGCAGTGCTGGGGCAGTCAGGGCTGCCACCTCACCGTCCCCTCCCCACCATCACCTTCTATCTCTTTTTCTCCCTGCTTCCTGCACCCTCATGGTGCCCTTTGCCTTTCGATGTTTCACTGTGCTGAGGCCCTTGGGACCAAACAGTCACCCAGAGCTGGAGTGGGGTCTGCCTTTTCCAGGTTCAGAACCTGAACAACATTGTCTCTTTCCCGCTGGACAGTCTGATGAAGGGGCAGCTGCGGGATGGGCGGCAGGTGAGTCTCTGCAGGAAGTGGGAGGCTTGGGCTAAGGGCGAGGCCCAGAGGGAGTCGTGGCCCCTGGTACTGCTGCCCCTGGGGGCCTGAGGACCTGGCTGCCCTACTGCTCAAGGCCTGTGGGGTTGGGTCTGTCGGTGCTCTGGTCCCCATCTGCAGGCCCCAGGAGAAGGCGGAGCCACGTGTGGTTCCCGTAGCTCACGTGGGAAGGAGCCAGGGTGGGAATCGGGCTGCCCTCTGCACTTGGCAGCTCTGGTCAATGCCGAGCAGAGCTCAGAGAAGGTGACAGACTGATCTCCCTGGGCACTGTGCCCCACAAGGCCCAGGGGAGAAGCTGTCCCCCTCTAGAGGGTTCCCTCTCCTTCTTGCCTGCCCACAGGCCTGGGAACTACTCGAACCAGATGGGTAGCTTTTTCTCTGTGGAAGCCACAGTTGTTCAGAAGGGGATGAGCTGCCTAGCTGGAGGCCCAAGCTAGGGCGCAGCCAAGTCTCACTGGCCTGCTGTGCGGCCTTGGGGAGACTTCTCAACCTCGCTGTGCATAAAGTTTCTTGACCAAAACCATCTCTGGTGAGAGGGTACTCTGCATCAGGCAAGGAAAATGGTGGAATGAAATTAGGAGAGGAGTTTGTCCTTCATCTTCCACCCTCATCCTCAAGGTCATCTCCACCTTCTGAGGGACAGGGGCTGGCTGGAGAAGAGCCCTGAGCAGTGGAGGGGAGCCTAGGGGCAGGGTCACCCTAAAGGTAGCAGAGCTTGCTGATCTGCCCAGAGTACAGGCTTCCCTTTGGGCAAACTGTTCTCTGTTAAATGCAGGATTCCAAAAAGCAGCTGGAGAAGGCTTGGAAGGACTACGAAGCCAGAGTGTAAGTGGCTGTGGCTGGTGGCTTGTCCAGGAGGGAGACATCTGTGCCGCAGTGGGAGATGGCACACCCTCTCTGTCTCACGCTCACTCACGCATTCCTTTCCACGGGACCCCAGTTTTGTCCACATGCTAGCGAGTTGCAAGGTGCAGTGTGATTCCACTCTTCTTCTTAAATCAGCCTCCTGGAAGGGCCTGAAAATGCTGGCGACAACTGTCAGATACCGTTCAAGCCTCACCCCCAGCCTCTTAGCTTAGAAGAGGGTCCCCTCTCCTGCCTGGGGCTGCCACAGGCTCTGTGCAGGGGCCAGGGCTATCTAGGCTGTTTCGTGTGCAGTTCTGCTTCTGGTCTTAACTTAGGGCTAGTGATACTGTGCAGGGTCAGAGTGGAGATAGGAACAGCCCGGATCGAAACACCCAGTGCTTAGATCTCTTTGAGCCAGAACTGGGCCCAGATAACACGCAGAGGGCCTGAGAGGCAGAAGCTCAGACACCTGGCCCGAGCATTGCCTCCGACCAGGTTGTGATCCTAAGTAAGACATTTCCCTTCTCGGGGCCTCAGCTTTGTCATCTGCGAGATGGTCCTGGGCTGTCACTTCTTATGAAAGACACAGCGTGACTGCTGTCATCAGATCCTGGGATCCAGGCAGGGCAGGAAAGGTGGAACCCATTTGAGCACAAATGTTGGTTATCAGAGCTGCCCCTAAGGTTCTAGTGTACCCCGATCTGGGTCCAAATCCTGACTCCACACTTCACAGCTGTGTGACCTGAATTAGTGATGACTTACTTCAGCCTGTAATTTCCTCAGTTTATAAAAGGGGAAAAGGCTTAGTATACTACCCACCATCTCTTCTGTGCGCTAAGTCTTCCGTATGTGGTATTTCACTGAGGTATAGATAAAGATCCCCATTTTTCATATGAGGAAATTGAGGTCCAGAGAATGGAAGTAATGCAGCCAGTAAACAGCAGAGCCAATATGGATCCCACTCTGTTGTTCCTGCTCAGGGGTAGTCCCCTTGGGGGCAGAACTGACGCAAGATGTCTCCTTCAGATGGGCTTCGTGGTTCCACGAGCCCAGCCTGAGATGTGGAACCACTCTTGTGGCTGCCCGCAGGTGGTCTGAGGGGTGTTAGATTTCCAGGACCGCACGGATCCAGCACGGATCCACCCCTCTCCGAAGAGGGAGAAGAGCCAGCCCTTGAGATCTGTGGGAGAAAGGGTCAGGTTTCTTTCAACTACAAAGATAGAAAGCATTTTCTTACTTTTACATAAAAAGAACAGTAAGGTGTGGTACACACCTGTAATCCTGGTACTCGAGGGGCTGAGGCAGGAGAGCTACTTCAAATCTGAGGCCAAACTGGGCTACTAGTGAGTTTAAAATACATAGCAAGACCCTGTTGAGAGTGGGGGGGGGGCGGGGGAAGAAAGCGAGACAGACAGACCTACAGACAGATGGGGGTAGAGAGGTAGTGGCTGGGTGTAGTAGCATAGGTCTGTAACTTGAGCTGTTCCAGAGGCTGAGGCAGGAGGATCACCAGTTTGAGTCCAACCTGAGCAATTTTGTAAGAACTTGGCTCCCAAAACAAATTTTTTTTTTTAACAAAAAGGGGTGAGGGGCGGGCGTAGGTGGTGCACACCTATAATCCTAGCACTTAGAGGCTGTATCAGGAGAATTGCTGTGAGTTAAAGCCAGCCTGAACTGCACAGCAAAACCCTATTTCAGAAAGACAAAAAGTGGAGAGTGAGTGGGGTTGGCGAGATGGCTCAACGGTCTAAAGCACCTGCCTAGGAAAGTTTAGGCAACTGCAGGGACCGCAGCTCGATCCCCCGCACCACATGCTGCGCCAGCCCCACCCCCAGGGCAGGCTGAGCCGGCCATAACACAAATAAATGACTGAGGTTTAAAAAATAAATAAAATGAGAGTGCGTGATGGGTATAACTCAGTGCAAGCTATATATTTGAGTGAATGAGTGAGAGAGAAGAAACAGTGCCAGATTGGTGTCACCGGTAATCCCAGCTACTCAGGAGACTCAGCCAGGAAGATCAAAGTTTGAGGCCAGCCTGGGCAATTTAGCAAAACCTTGTCTCAAAATAAAATAAGGGCTGGGGATGTAGCTCAATACCTCGGCCCTGGGTTTAATCCCAGAACCACCACCAACAAAGCAAGCATAAAGACTGGCTTTTGTGGTGCGGGGGATCAAACCTAAGGCTGGTGGTACCAGGTGAATGAATGTGCTGCTACTGGCTGTGCACTCCCAACCCACAGCAAAGGTTCTGTAGGCCTGCATGGGAAACTCAGGCTCACAAGAAGGAAAGCACTCTGTAGTGCCCTAACCTACACAGCCTCAGTCCCTTGCAGCCAATCAGCGTTAGTCACCCAAGTCCCACCTGAGACTGTCATGTCCTACTCAAACCTTTTGCCTTGTTTTTGGGCTGAAGAGCTTCACAGGGTCTGGACCTGGCTGGAAGGGGTATGGGGCCTCTTGGCCCCCGCCGGCACCCTTCTCTTGCCCTGTCCCTCTCTGCGTGGCCCCCTGAGTTTGCTCAATCCTCCCAGGGAAAAGGCTTGGCTATTGTATGGTCCCCACACAGTAGGTCCTTAACCAAGGGAAGGATGGAAGGATGGTGGGTGGGAAAAGGGCTGGGGAGGATTTTTCTGACCTCTTTTCTCTTGCCACCCAGGGCCAGGCTGGAGAAGGAGCGGGAACGGGCCAGGGTAGCAGGAGGGCTCCCTGGGGAGGGGGCCCAGGACACACAGCGAGAGCGCCGCATCTTCCAGCTGCACATGTGTGAGGTGAGGATGTCCGGTGTAAAGAAGGGAGCTGGGTTTGTCTTATAGCCCTCTCATGAGTCCCCAAGGGTCCAGTCACAGGCGGCTCAGCTCAGGTTCTGGCCATGTGGCTTGTGAGATGTCAACAAGGATCAGTTACAGCCAAGAAAATTAGCCTGAGGCGTGTGGACCAAGCGTCCTCCCCAAATGCCGTGTCTGCTTGCCTCCTACATCTTGCCTGCCCGCCCTCCTGCAGTACCTACTGAAAGCTGGGGAGAGTCAGATGAAGCAAGGTCCCGACTTCCTCCAGAGCCTCATCAAGTTCTTCCATGCCCAGCACAAGTATGTATCTCCCTGTCCCCCTCTAAGCCTGCAGAGTGGTACAGCAAGCACCTCCCTAGGGGCTGGCAGGGTCACATCACTCTCAGAGTTCATTTCTATCGAGTGCCCGTATGTCAAGCACTAAGGCCGTCACACATGTGACTTCCCTCAGTCCCCCAACTCCCTGTGGCAGGTAACAGTTATTACCACCATTCGACAAATGAGAAAACTGAGGCCCACTTACCAAGCTAGTAAGAGAGATCGGAAGCCAGACACTTGTCTCTGAATGTCCATCAGATCATATGCCCCTGGGTGCCCCTGGTCCTCACAGCACCTTCCACCACACAGTGGCTTCATCTTCATTCCTATTTTTCTCCCGATTCCACTTTGGCCCCTGATCCCTGTTAGCTTTTTTCAAGACGGCTGGAAGGCAGCTCAGAGCCTGTCTCCCTTCATTGAGAAGCTGGCGGCCTCGGTGCATGCAGTAAGTTGGGACTTGGCCTTCGGCGTGTGGTCAGCCCGTCCTTTAGGAATATCTGTGGGTGTGGGTGTGGCCCTGCTGCCCGTGGAGTGAGGCACTGGCTTGGCACATCTGCTGGCCGGCCACGCTCCCATCCTCTGTCCATAGCTGCGTCAAGCCCAGGAGGAGGAGCTACAGAAGCTAACCCAGCTCCGGGACTCCCTTCGAGGGTCGCTGCAGCTGGAAAGCAGAGAGGTAAGGGCCTAAGGCTTCCTGTTGGGAAGCCCTGGGGCACCATCGAGAAGGGGGACAGGCAGGACCCCAGTGTGGGGTGCCCCCTCCCAGTCCAAGGCCTCCTTTGCATGTCCAGGGGCAGGAGCACCTGAGACGGAAGAACTCTGGAGGTGGCTACAGCATCCACCAGCACCAAGGCAACAAGCAGTTTGGGACAGAGAAGGTGGGCTTTCTGTACAAGAAAAGCGATGGGTGAGTAACTCTGGGAACTTAGTTAACTTGCCTAGAGGGACTGTGTTGTATCATTTGCATAGACCCTGAAGGTTCCAGGCTCTTCCACTCTGACAATGCAAAATCAGCTTAGGACACCTGCACATGCGCACTTCTGCCAAAGGTCACTGGTTGTTCTAGAGAGCAGCAACCAAGAATTATTGAGCACTTACTGCGTCCTCCCCCGATCAGCCACGTATACTAACCGTGCCTGGAGGTGAAAAATGTCCACTGTGTCCTGGTCCCTGGTGAAAAAAAAAAAAGCTGATAGTTCTTCACTGCTGTGATCAAGTAACCCGAGAAAGACCCTTAAAAGCGGAAAGATTTATCCTGGTTCAGGGTTTCGCAGGGTCCAGTCCGTAGTCTACTGGGTCCATGCCTGTGAGCTTGAGGGTAGGCGGAAAGTCACGGAGGAAGGGCGGAGTGGAGCAGAGCTGCTCACCTCAAGGAAGTGAGGCGGGGAAAGGGGCCAGGGACCAGGTGGAGCCCCCACAGCCACATCCCCTGACCCACTCCCTTCAGCTAGCGCACGCCTCCTCTGTTTCTGCTACTCTCAACAATGCCATTCACTTATGATTGTATCAATGGAGTCATGTCCTGACGGAGCTAGAGAGCCCTTGTGACCCACTACCGCCCGAAAGCCCACCGTGGTGCCCATGAGACTTCTGGTGCCCGCTTTAGATCTAAACTGTAACAGGCCCTTAGGGGATAGATTCATGCTTCAACTTACAGACCAGTTTGTTATTATAAGAGAATAACTTTGAAGAGACAAAGGATGAATATTTAACTATTTTATTTTATTTATTTATTGCTTTCCTTGGGATTGATCCCAGGTCTTCCCACTGAGTTATAGCCTCAAACTTTTTTTTTTTAAATTTTATTTTATTTGTTTGCTTGTTTGTTTGTTTCTTTAGTTATTTTATGGCTGGCTCAGCCTGCCCTGGTGGTAGGGCTGGCACAGCATGCGGTGCCAGGGATCGAACTGCAGTCCTTACAGTTGCCTGAGCTTTCCTAAGCAGGCGCTTTAGACCACTGAACCATCTCGCCGGCCCTCAAACTGTTTTTTATTTATTATTTTACTTTTTTTTTTGAGACCAAATCACTTTATTGGGGGGCTTGGGATTAGGGAGAAGCTGTCGAAAAGATGCTTCACACGAGATCTGATGTTCTTGGCACGGCTGGATCTGTCCTGGTCTCTGGTCACCAAGAACTTTTTGAGATAGGATCTCACTAAGTCCCTGAACTGTCCAAGGGGCTCAAACTTTGAGTTCTCCCATGTTAGTGTCCCAGAGTGCCAGGATTGCAAGTGTGCACCACTGAACCCAGCTGAATATTTAACTCTTACGAGAGAAGGTGTTAAGACGCGGTGGGTCACAGATTTGCTTTCTTTGTTTTTTTTTTGCCTGACCGGGGTTTAAACTCACAACCTTGAACTTGCGAGGCAGGCACTTGTGCCATGGAGCTATCTCCCCAGCCCCATTGCTTTCTTATTTTGGGGTCTCAGTATTTATCTTGCTTTGTTTAACTGTAATTTATCTATTGTGCTCAAGAGCCTGTTCTTCCTCTCAGACTGGGATCTCCCTAATGTTCCAACACTCCCTAATGGGATCTTCCATCAGGATAGAAGCTCTCGGGGACAAAATTACATCATCCCCCACAGAATAAGGTTTCCCAGAGAGTGGGGCTGTTTTTCCATCTCACTGGGAATTTCCTGAGGGAAGTGCCATATCTCTCTCAAAAGAGGCCCTAGAGAGTGAGGGGGTTCAGAGACTGGAGCGGGAAGAGGTAAAGAGATGTGGCTAGAGGTCACAGAGGTGGGGTCAAGACTCTTCTCTATGGGAGATTTAGGGGCGAGCCCTAGGTCACTTTCTTACTATCCCTCTGGGCCTTAGGATCCGAAGAGTCTGGCAGAAGAGGAAGTGTGGGGTCAAGTATGGCTGCCTGACCATCTCACACAGCATGGTGAGGCCTCTCCTATTGTTCTGAGCTGACAAATGTCAAACCCTCCACAGCTGACCCCCAAACTTGGGTCCAGGGCTCTGATGACCCTCTGTGGGAAGACGGGTAGGATCTAGAGCCCACAACCTTGAGGTGCTGGGAGAGAGCAACATAAACTGGAACCCATTGGGAAACTGAGTATTCAGGAGGCCAGGGGTAACATGTGCACCCCTACTCCAAATTCTCCCCAGATAAACCGGCCCCCAGTGAAGCTGACCCTGCTCACATGCCAAGTGAGGCCAAACCCCGAGGAGAAGAAATGCTTTGACCTCGTGACCCGTGAGTGGCTCCTACCGAGTCCCCAAGCTGCCCCAGGCTTCTCCAAGCACACTGCCCACTTCCCAGCACATACAGTTAGGGTCTGTTTCCAGTTCCAGCCAGTATCAAATAGCTACATCTGCAAGCTGGGACTCTGCAGGGCCTGGGCACCTTTCACAGGGTTCACTTTGCCTCACAGTGAACATTAAGCTTTCCACATCATGTGTTATGACTACATACAGTATATCTCAGTGGCTTTGTTAATTTGGCTTTTAAATTACCATTCCTTTAAATTTTTCAATTCTTATCGTCTGGAGCCTTTGGTGCCAGGCTTTCTATGAGGTAGTGCAGGCTGAGAAACACCTAGATCTCACCCTTTAGGAGCCCCTCCAGCAGGGGGCAGGGGCAGGTCTGTAGATTGCGGGGTCCAAAAGAGAGGTACAAAGAGCCCCAGGGAAGGCCCGCTCCGCTTTGGGGAGCCAGGAAGAATTGCTTGGAGAAATTCGACTTTGAAGGACTCTGAGAACATAGAGAAGGGGGCACTTTAGAGACCAGTTGGTATGATGAAGGGCTCAGGCCAGCAAGTGTGTGCTGGTTGGGCTGGAGAGGAAGTTTCCTGCGGGGAAATAGTGGGAGGTAAGGCCTCTTGAAGGTCGTGTCCTTATTTCCTGGCCGTAGAGAGCCTGGGGGTCCTGAAGCAATGTTAGAGCCTGGGAGTTGCCTGGGGCTTCGTTCTGGGAGAAATAAGGCAGAACAGCAGGTGGCGAAGGGACCTATGGACCGTGACTGCAGGGTCAGAGGATACCCTGCCCTGGTGGGGTGCTCGAACCGGGACAGAAGTGTGCATCACCACCACCGCAGAGGTGCAAGGCCTGCGGGACTTCTGAAGTTCTTTCCTTTCTGGCAGACAACAGGACGTACCACTTCCAGGCGGAGGACGAGCGCGAGTGCGAGGCGTGAGTGCCCGAGTCGGGGTGGGCAGGGCCCGAAGGTCGCCTGGGCCTGGCCACGCCCACCTGCCCCCTTGTCTGCGCAGGTGGGTGTCGGTGCTGCAGAACAGCAAGGACGAAGCCTTGAGCAGCGCTTTCCTCGGTGAGGCTGGTAGCGGCCTCGGATCCGGGGCAGGCCCCGGACTGGACGGGGAGCCCCAGGACCTCACGAAGCTGCTCATCGCGGAGGTGAAGAGCAGGCCCGGGAACGGCCAGTGCTGCGATTGCGGGGCTGCAGGTCGGCGGTGGGCGGGGCTGGAAGGGAGGAGGGAGGCGGGAGGGGAGGGGCCGCGCCCGCGCGCTCCAGCTGCGCTCCTCCGCAGACCCCACGTGGCTCAGCACCAACCTGGGCGTGCTCACCTGCATCCAGTGCTCGGGAGTCCACCGCGAGCTGGGCGTGCGCTTCTCGCGCATGCAGTCCCTCACCTTGGACCTGCTGGGCCCCTCGGAGTTGCTGGTGAGGGTGGGCGGGGTG
>PVKN010012653.1:0-20594 GCA_004027915.1 Capromys pilorides
TCCAAAAAAAAAAAAAAAAAAAAGGACATGGTGTGTGAATTTGAGGTTTTGGGGTTGGGATTAGGGTGCAGACAAGGCTCAGTAGCCAACTCTAGATGCTGAAGACTCCCTTGCCTGCACTGAGAGCACTCCTCAAGACCAAACAGGGGCTGGGGAGATAGTTCCATGGCACAAGTGCCTGCCTGGCAAATGCAAGGTCATGAGTTTGAACCCTGATCCCACAAAAAAAAAAAAAAAGACCTACACAGATTTGGTCAGGTGTGGTGGCACACACCTATCATCTCAGCACTCCGGTGGCAGAGGCAGGAAGACTATTGTTAGTTCAAGACCAGCCTGAGCTACAAAGTGAGCTTATGGCCATCCTGAACTGCATTAGCAAGACCATGTCTCATAAAGACAAAACATGACAAAACAAAACCACCCACACAGATTTAACCCATTCCAGTGACTTCAGTGCAGAGCAGGGACTGTAGAGGAACAGAAGGTACAGGTGGGTGCAGAATTGCCCCACATCCTGGGTCTGTAGCTTGTGTGGGTGGGGACTAGGGCTTTGTCTTCACTTGAGAAGAAAAGGGGCCTGGCACTAGTCTAGAGACTGCCAGGTGTTTTCAGCATGACTCAGGGACAGGTGGGGCTCTGGAGCTGTAAAGAGGCCCTAAGCTAACCAGGGCCACCGCCCTCTGTACTTGCTTCTAGGCTCCAGGATCTTAGCTTTGCGTTCTAAGGTTTACTAGGGGCCCCTGGCTCCTAAAAACACTTGGACACACAGTACCCTGTAAAGGACCTGGCCTGCTCCTGAAGCCATGTAGGCCATCGCTACCTAAGCCCAGTCTCTATGGGCACACAGCGAGTGCCGCCCCAGCAGCTGCACACCCAGAGTCACTGCACAAACACAGTTTCCCACACCTCCTGGTGGCCTGGCCAGCCTGTGGGAAGGGCCTAAGGTTAATCTTCCTGGTGCCTGGCACTGCCCAACCACGCTAGTTATCTTCTGACTTACTAACTAACCAAGTTGGGAAGGATTTATGACTTCCAGAGGGAGGATGATGGGACCTGGCAGGGTAGTCCAGTGCCAGAAAAGAAGCCCCTACCCGTTGGGCCTCTCAATCTGGTTGTATTCAGCTGAGGAGAGAAAACTGCAGATCCCTGCCCCACACTGGGTATAAATTCTATCACCTCTTGGGTCTCCAGTGGAGTTGGAAAGCAGTGAGTTGAGGTCACAAGAGAGCTAACGGGGGCCAGTGAGATGGCTTAGCAGTCTAAAGCACCTGCTTAGGAAAGTTTAGGCAACCACAGGGACCATGGTTCAATCCCTGGCACCACATGCTGCGCCAGTCCTACCCCCAGGGCAGGCTGAGCCGGCTACCACCACCATCATCATCATTATCATCATCATCATCATCATCATCATCATCATCATCATCATCATCATGAGAGCCAACGGCCTGAGTGGCCAGAAACTCAGAGCAGTCATTGCAGGGTCAGCTTGAGGAAAGAGCACTCATCTAGTGCTCCATTCAACCCATGTCTTTGGCCTAACTTCTTATAATCTCTGATGGGACTATTTGAGCAGCTTCCAGAACTGAGTTTGGGTTTTGTTCTCAGGGTAGCTTTTTTTTTTTTGGAACTCACTATGCAGTTCAGGCTGGCCTTGAACTCACTGTGCCCAGGTGGGCCTTGAACTCAGAGATCCTTGTGCCTCGGCCTCATAAGTACTGGGATTACAGGCATGAGCCACCACATCCAGCCATTTCTATCCTTATTCCGACAGCTTCAGTTACACTGTTGTGGCATAAAAATTTCAGTTGAACTAATTCCAACCAGCCCCTCCTAGTGTAACTGGCACTAAAAACTAAAACTTGTTTTCTTTAGGCCTGAGCACATTAGCGTAAGTGTCCGGTAAAACTAGGCCTTTATCATCTGCAGATGTTTATAGTTGATTGCACAGGCTGGGTTAAGGACAAGCCAGGGCTACACTGCCTTCCCATTGTGCCCTGAGTCCTCCTCCAAATGATTTACTGAGAATGCAATAGTGAATCACAGGCCTTGCAGATTCTTTACCAAGCCCTCAGACTTTCAAGACCTGAGAGACTCCCTAAAACTTGGTGAGGTGGAGGGGCTCTTGCCCACCCTCTTTGGAAAGCAAAACAAAACAAGTGCTCCCATTAGGTTGTGTGTGATGGTGTGTGAATGCATAAGCACCTGCCTGTGTCCATATTTGTGTTTGCATATGCATTTTTCCATGTGTGTCCTAAGGGCATGCATGATGGGCAGATGCCCATCATTCTACCAGAATTTGATAGCTGTGCTGACAGAGAGATAATTATGATACAATCCCAGGGGCTAGGGAGATAGCTCAGTAGAATAAGTGCTTGCCTGGTAATCACAAGGTCCTGAGTTCAATCCCTAGTACTGCAAAACAAACAAACAAACAAAAAAAAGATACAGGCGGGGCATGGTGGTGCATGCCTATAATCCCAGCATTTGGGAGGCTGAGGCAGGAGGATCAGTGTGAGTTTGAAACCAGCCTGAGCTAAAAGTGAGCTCAAGGCCAGGCTGAACTGCATAGCAAGACCCTGTCTCAAAAAGACAAAAAAGAAAAAAAAAATCCCATCCTCACATAATTCGGGAAACTACCTAAAAAACCCAGAGCCATGATGGCCAAGAGAATGAAAGAACAAAAGAAGATAGCCAGGGGAGGCAGCCTGGCTGGAAGATGAGCCTTTGTGTGGCTTTTGTTTGGTGCCTTTCTCACACTGGATCCAGGACCTAGGACCTGAGTAGAAGAGAATGCTTCTCTGCTTGTGTGCTCCCTCCCAGACCCTCGCTATGATGGAAGGGAACAAGCCTGTGTTCAGCCATGGCCAGATGAGCCATCTGGGGCTCTTCCTTTCTGCTCACCGGGTTAGGGCACAAACTGGGTATCTGGAAGAATTCGAGGCCTCGCGGAAGGCGAGGGCTAACAGGGGGCTCACAACATTTTTCCACACCGGCATCAATTAGAGTGTTTATCTGGTCAATGGGGAAGGCACAGACTACAGAGTTGGGACCCATGCCAGGGCCACTTCTGCCAGTCACAAAGACTCCAAATAGCACTTCACGGCCCTCAGTGATGCTCAGTTCAGAGGCGAGCTGGGCACCCACATGAGCAGAGTGGGCTGCCTGAAGCACTGGGTAGGACTGCCTACCCTCTGTGGCCCTGCGGCGGCGTTTAGGTGCAAAATCGCAGTCAAGGATCAGCTCACGGTAGTCATCTAACTCTGGCTCCAGGGCGTTGAGCCTTGCCAGGTGTGTTTGTAGGGCACCAGTGTCTGTCACACTGGTAGGCTGCACAGACAGGAAGTAGACAAAGGTTCCGGATTGAAAGCTGTGCACATATTCAATATGGTAGGAGTCCAGGTATTTGGGCAGCACTGACAGTGCTGAGAAGTCTCTTTCAAATCCTGAGGCATCAGCCTTGAGGCGCCGGATGGACACAGAGCGGGGGCTAAATTGGGCAGCCACTGTTGTGTTCAAGGAGGATGCCACATAGAAGTAAGAGGCCTGGCCCTGCTCGACCACAGTCACTCGCGTACCCAGGGGGCTGGCCACACAGTCAGGACAGTCCTCAGGCAGGTTTCGGTGGACAGAGAAGAGGCATGCTGGTGCTGCCAGGCGCAAGGCTGTTCCGTGGGGCTCCAGCTCATGCAGGAAGCAGCGGCCCTGCAGGTTGGAGCCACAGCTCACCAATGCAGGGAGCCCAGGCTCCAGCACTAGCACCTGTGCGTCTGTGTCACCTGGTGGGCCGTGAGGGCCTGGTCCACAGGCCGCACAGGTCTGGCAGCTCGGGTCTCCGGCAGGGCCAGTGGTCAGGCTCTCAATAAACTGAAGAGCAGGCCCAAGCACGTGCAGAAGATTGCGTGTGGCCACAAATACAGCACCGCCATCCTGGCCACCCTCATAGGTCACCACAGCCTGTACAGGGCCGCCCGCAGAGAAAAAGGGCACCACGTACCTCACATCAAAGTTGCGGGTGGCAGCGTAGGGCGTGCGCGGGCACTGCCAGTTCCGGTCTGCGGAGGACATTGTACACAGTCGCAAAAGCAGCAGAAACAACAGCGACCAGAAGGAGCTCCATCGAGGCCAGCCAGGGCCCCTCGGGGATCCCGCGGGTGCAGGCCTGGCTGGCAACAGCCTGAAGTGGAGGTTCCCAACGCCCATGGGCAGCCGAGCTTTGCCCAGGTTCCGAGGATGCCCAGCCTCCCCAGGGCTCAAGCCGGATCCGAGAGGCCGCTCACCTGCCGCCCCGCGGAGCTCCGGCACTGTGGACCAGCCGGGCGGAGGCCGGCAGGGCGGAGCTGTGGGCGGAGCCTTGCCGAACTCAAGGCCGGAGGTCCTCTGAAGCTGTCTGGCCTTGAAGTCTGGATCCTACAACTTCTGGGCGTCTATGTCTCAGTGGCCTGCAGGTATGTGTACGTGGAGTGGCCTGGAAAGAAGTGAGGAGGCCTGAACTATTCGGTCCCGCCACAAACAAACAGATCAGGGACTATGGCTCTTGTTCCGGTGAAGCAACTTTACACTGTGACTCACCAATTCCTGCAACTGGGAATGCAGATCAAGAACCTACAAGAGCCTGGCTGGGTGATGTATGTCTGAAATCTCACCTCCTGCCTCGAGTTTGAGGCCAGCTTGAGCTACACAGTCAATCAAGGACAACCTGAAGAATATAGGGAGACCCTGTCTCACGAAATAACAAAACAAAAAAATGCATGGAAGGCTAGAGGAAGATGTGAGGGGCTCTAGCAAGGGATGATGTAGGGTGTCACCCTCTGTGGAGAGGGGCCATCTTTCCACATCTGCTCTGAGCAGTAAGTGTCAGAGGAGAGTGTTACGCTCTGCCTTCCCACGGCACAAAGGGGCCTGGCCCTGCTGGCTGGACAGTCAGAGATGGCTTATGCAAAGGTTTACTCCTACATCCAATCCCTCCACTACAGTATGTGGAACCTGTAGAATGGAGGTACAAGCCACAAGGGAACTCTCAGCCAGGCACAGTGGAGAAAGCCTGTAATCCTAGCACTTGGGAAAACTAAGGCAGGAGGATCCCAAGTTTGACTCTGGCCTAGGCAATTTAGTAGTTTAAAGAGAACTTGTCTCAAAAAAATGAAAAAGACGAGGAGTGTAGCTCAGTGCAAAGGCTGTGGGTTCAATCCTCAGTACAAAAAAAGGGGGGCCTCCTGTGACTGACTTTACTCCAGTGCCAACTCCCAACACGTGGAGCTTAGACTTTGGCTCCCAGGACACCTCTAACCTGTTCTGTAGGCTTTGCTGGGCCTCAGTTTTTCAATCTTTGAAACTGGAGTATTAACCAGTTCTGGTTAACCCAAAATCCCATCTCCAGTCTGGGAATGGGCTAATGGGGGGAGCCTACGCCTGCTTTGTCGTTTCCCCCCCTGTACCTCAGCATTTACCCTTTGGCAACACTGGAGGGAAGACCTGAAGGAGTCCTAAACTGACAGTCTGTTGGCCTGGTGCACTCTAGAGGGAGGGGAAGCCTCACAGGCAACCTGGATTCTTTATCATTGGGTTGAAGGCTGCAGTGGGTAAGAGGATGTGGGGCAGGAAGGGGCCCAGTAAGATTCAGCGCAGCCTGGGGTGCTGGACCCTTTCCCTGCTTCCCTCTCCTAACCTTTTCAAATGCTGTTCCTCCTTCCAGAAGCACCTTTCCCCTTCCCCTTCTTCCTCTTTTAACTTGAGCAGGACCTCCCCCAGGAGGCCTTCAGGACCCAACCTTTCTCAAGATCTCTTGGTTCAAAGAGGCTAAGCTACACACACCCCAGCACACATCACTCTGAGTATTCCTCTGTTCCTCCAGCCCCAGTCCAGGCCTTGCCCTCCTGCTAGGCTAAAGTTCCTTGAGCAGCTGGTGACTGGGAGGAAAGAGAATATAAGGTGGCCACACCCATGCATAGAAGATACTGTGCCCCCGGCAATATAAAAATCAGTCCTTTCTGGAATCAGAGTTGGCCAGGAAATGAATAAACATCCTGTAGAAATCCTGGCATGGTTCCACAATTTTATGGTCAACAAATCTGAAGATAGCTGTGCAAGGAAAAACTGAAATGAAATACTCCCCACTAGGAATCCAGGGGCTGGGAGAAATTCTGGGGATTAGGAGGAAGCCTTACAGGCCCTTCTATGTAGGTCTGGTGGCCTACCCCAGTTTTGGAAGTGCACTGCAGCAGCCATCAGTTCTGTACTGCCACTGTGAGCCAATACTCCCTCTTGGGCAGCCTTGGTCCTCAACAGCAGGATTTCAGAAAGGTATCTTTTGTCCTTACCCATTAGTAGGCTCTGCAGGTGGGCACTGGGGAGGTTTTCTGAAGGTTGGCTGCTGAGGTCTAGTAGTACTAAGTAAACACTAGTACTTCCCAGAGGTCAATTTACCAGGCTGCCCCACTGCCCCGCCCTCTTGTTACCATGAACCAGTGCTAGCTATTTGGTACTCCCTGGACTCCTGGTCCTCACTGAACACTACCTCAGAGGACTAGGCCTAGGCTCTTTCCCCAACCCAAAGGTCACCAACGGCATCAAGGGTATTTTAATTATAATATAACCACATGCACTGTAGCTCTAAATGATTCTCCCGCCAGACTTTTTTATTTTTTTTGAGACAGGGTCTTGTTTTGTACTGTAACCTGGCCTTGAACTCACTAGATAGTCTAAACTGGCCTCAGACTCATAGCAATCCTCCTCCCTAGCCTCCTAAGCGCTAGGACTATAGGTATGAACCACCATTCCTGGCTTCCTGTCAGACTTTCATCTGGAGATTGAAAACCTCAAGTTGTACAGGCTCTTCCAGCTTCACTGCAACAGATAAAACAGGCTCTTTTCTTTGTATAGGCTGATTCCCCAGCTAGGATCATCTTCTTATTTGCCTTTCATCCCATCTCTGATTCCTAAAGAGTAAAACCCTGCACTCCTACGTGACTATTGTCCTAGATACACAGTTATCTGTGACCCTCGCCTTCCTATACTGACCAGAATAAAAGCTAAACTACAAGGAATCTGCAGGGGACAGGGGAGCCAGCAGAAGTGCTTAGAGGCTGACTATTGACCAGAACACTCAGGGAGAGAGATCTTGCATCATCCTGGTCCCTGAGGCACTGGTTTGATGTCCTGAACAGAAAAAAGGAAAAATAGAAACACAAAGTAGCTGGCTATAATGGCCAGGCCTGTAATTCCAGCTACTCAAGAGGCAGAGAGGCAAAAGGATTGCAAATTCAAGGCCAGCCTAGGAAACTTAGACAGACCATATCTCCAAATAAAACATAAAATGGGGGGCCAGTGAGATAGCTCAGTGTCTCAAGAACCTTCTCAGACAAGCTTAGGCAAGTACATGGGGACTGCAGTTCGATCCCCAGCACCACATGCCTTGCCAGCCCTGCTCCCAGGGTAGGCTGAGCCAACCACAAAAAAAAAAAAAAAAAAAAAGGGCTGGACAGAGAGCTCAGTAGAATAAGCACTTACCTGGCAAGCACAAGGGCCTGAGTTCAAACCCCAGTTTCACTAAATAAATAATAAACAAATAAATAAAAATAGAAATAAAAAGTGTTGGGGATATAGGTCAGTGGTAGAGTATCCCTGGGTTCAATTTGAAAGAGAAATGGTGATGGTAAGCATTGCAAAGTAGGCCAAAAAGAGACCCAAAGCTTATCAAATCAACAGGGCAAACAGCCCCCACAAAGCCTGTGGCTGCTCTCCAGGGGACTATGGAATCTGGGCATGTGACCTGCTACCATTCCAATGTGACCTAGGCCAGGGCCAATGATAGAAGCTCTGCCGCTATTTCCTAGGATGGGAAGTATAACTATCCTAACGCATCCTTGGCTCATACAACCCACAGACACATCCTCCAACATAGGTTTTAGTGATAAGAAATCTTAGCGCAGTTCTCAGGCTACATGAGGGTAATTCATTCATTCTTTTTCTTTTCTTTTTTTGAGACAGGATCTCATTATGCAGTTCAGGCTGGTCTTGAGCTCATTTTATAAAAGCCCCAGGCTGGCCTCAAATTTGCAACAATTCTCCAGCCTCAGCCTCTTGAATGATGGGTTGACACATGTGTACCTCCATACTCAGCTACATGAAGGTAATTCTAAAAGTCTAAAAAGTACATTCAGGAGACGGTTTTCTCCCACAAATATTCCCTAGGCCTTTTGCTTTCTTGGCCAACAGCAAGGTACAGGTCTCCTCACTGTACCTTGGGATCTGCCCAAGATTTCCTGATAGATGACAGAGTGAATGAGGCTGCACATTTACTGCATATATCCCCTAGGATGGGCCTTACTGGGATGGCTCTGGTAGCTCATGCAGGTGTGACCACACCAGGCCAAGGAACAGTGATGGAAAAGGCCCAATACAGTGAGCAGCATCAGTCCTATGAAGGCAAACATGCTTCCATGTAATTCAAGTGAGTTTCAGATCATCTAACACAGTGATGGTGAACCCCTTAGAGCTTTCAACAATAACAGCTCACTGCACCATGTGTGCCATAGGTTCACCACTACTACTGTAGCTCATTCTTAGGTGCTGTTGTGAAGAATGTGCTGATTGAGGAGGGGGAGCTGAAGCAGACTCCCCCTCATGAGAAGCCTAAATAGGGACAGTTTCCCCAGAGGCCTATGGCTATGAGGAGAACAAACTCTTAATTTGTGCTGAACATTGGGTGCCCACCAAATACTCCCACCTCCCCCAAAGCCCAGATCACCACACTTTGAGCATTTTTATATTACTCAGCTCAGCCCATACTGAAGGACAGCAGTCCATGGAGTGAAGCCATAGTCAGGCATTGGGGCACACTGAAGCCAAGAGCAGGGAGGAAGTGCAGGACAGTGGTACCTGACAAGCCTTTATTCTATATATGGCAGGACCTCAGCTAAATTTAAAAAAGCTCCAAACCAGGGTCCAGCTCATCATGTTGGCATTAGGGCTGAATATGATGGAAAAGGACCAATACAGTGAGCCTCAAATATTCCTGTGCCTTTGTATATAAGGGAACAATATAGGGCTGGGGAGGAGATCCAAATTCTGTGAGAGTGAAGGGGTGAAAGGATCAGCCACAGGTCACAACAAATATCTTCCCCAAAGCACTTTAATGTATCCAACAATCCATAGTCCCCGACTGCTGGCTGGGCAGGAGAAGCCAGCCCCACTTAGAGGCTCGCATGGCTTCCCATGTCCAGTGGTCCTACACACATTCCCTTCAGTAGGTGAGGGGTGTGAGGATGAAGAGGCGGTCTTCTTCCTTACGGATCCATCGCATCAGCTTATGGATGGCATTGACGGCTGATGCCTTAGTCCCCAGAGGGCTGTAGCACATGTAGAGTTCAAAGGCGCCTGTTACCTGGATGAGGGGGCAAAGGGTGATCATCTAGGATAGATGCTCCTTGTGGCCTCTACCCAGAACCTCCACAAAGCCCATCCCATCCAGGGCTACCTTACCCAGGCTAGGAGGTTCTCGTTGGGGCCTGTATAGTAGATGGTCTTGAGTGGGCGGGTAGCATTGTGGGCTCGGCTGTGCAGATACTGGTAGAGCTCTAGAAGCCGCTCCTGCTCCGCTTCACTGGTGTAAGGGGCCTCAATCTCAGGACTACAAATGGGGGAGTGAATTTGCAAAGGCATGACTTCTATTGCCTTCTCTGAAGATCTGGAAACACCTATTCCTAGGCAGGGAGACTCTACAACATTCTCATTCTCTAGATGCTTCCCTAGGTCATGGAATTGTCTCTCCACAGAAGTTTCACTGGGAGGGACTGATGCCCTGCTCCCTCCCATTCCCTAAGGTCATGGTGAATTTCAGCATCCCAGAGAGTGACTAACCTGGAGTGCAGGTAAGGTAATCTAGGAAATCCTCTGGGCCAAAAAGAGGTTAGAAGTTGGCTTTTCTGTCCAGATCATTCACTGGGGAAGTGAGTGAGCTAAAGCATGATGATCCCTAAGACAGGTGCCCTAGGGCAAAGGGCCTGGGAGAGTTCTCCTCCAGCTTCTTTCCCTAGGCATATTGGTCATGACTAGGCTTTACGGGCAATGAAAGTAGAGAAGTGTATGCCTATGGGGTGATCGGAAGTCTGGGTTTCTGGTGTCACAGTAAAAGAGCTCCCAACATGCTGGTCTACTCCCAGAGGTGTGGTCAGTTTCAGGACTGCATCCTGCAGCTAAAGAAGAACTAGGCTCCCCTTCCCCACATCTGTTTCCCTGAAACAGTGCCCTCCCTCACCTGGTGAAGAGTCCTGAGCTCTTGGACTTATACAGGAAGTGGCGCAGGTCAGGGATGCCCACTTGGGCAACGCTGTAGTAGGGCGTGCGCAGTGCATCCCGCAGTACCAGGTGGGCTCCACGCTTGCGAAGGCGCTCCTGAAAACGTCGGCGGCAGTCAGAGACTGCAAAGAAGTCCTCACGGTCAGTGGAGACTAGCAGCAGGCAGAGGTCAGTATCAGGCTCCAGGTATGAGATGTGTGCATGGAAGAAGCCTGCTGCATTGAATTTGGGCAAGCATACTGGCGTCCACGCCTCCCCCTCACGGAAGGAGGAGGAAGAACTGATGAGGTTGAAGAGCAGGTGCAGATCAATGGGATGCAGGAATTGGTCCTTGCGGCGAACAAGCGCTACTAGCTGATTGTGGGCTACCAAAATGGAGAAAACCAGGCTTCGCGCACGTGCCTGCTGCAGGCTGGTGCTCACGACATCCCGCACAGCCGCGGCCAGGGGCAGACACCTTGCTGCCCCCATCAGAAAACTGGGGTCTCGTGCCATGAGCTGCAGCAGGTTGTCAGTGATGCGCTCGGAGCCTGAAAGCAGGCGCCGTAGGTCATAGTTCTGCTTCTGCTGGAAGATGTGGCATAGCTGCGCACCGGTAAGAAGGCTCAGGATCTGATAGTAGATGTAGAGCAGCTCCTGCGCTAGCTCCTGTGCTGACTGTCGCGTGCGTGCCACCGCCACCAGCACCAGTGGGCTTCGGCGGACGAATACCACCTTGTAGCCATCTAGGGGCAGGGGAGGGAGGGTATCAGCCTCAGTCTCCCCCTCAGGAGCCGTCCCAGAGGGGCCTTTCCCTACTCTGCCAGCACTGGACAGCCCTTCACTTTCCACATGCTCACCTAGTGCAGAGCTCTGCATTCAGCAGGGGCCTACGGGGTTACCAGGCAAATACAGGAGCCACTGTCCCTTTCCTTGCCACTAGCTTCATAGGTTGATCCCCTCAAAATCACAAGAAGCTGATCACTATGTATATCTAAAATAGACCAATAAAAGCTGAATAAACAAAAAACAAGAAAGCTTCTCAGAAAAACACATTCTCACGTGTGATAACTGTTGCCAAGGGCTGGGTAGGCCTAGGGACCAATTTAATTTTTATTTTTTGTTTGTTTTTTGGGGTACTCCCCAGGCAATTCTCAAACAACTTCTAATAACAAAGCTCACCTCAGAGCTGCCTCTGGCCCCACCACATCCCCCATGAGGCTGCTGGCACTACTGGTATCCTATGTTCAGCTAGGACCTTGAGGCTCAGAGAGATGAAGGACCGACCTCACACAGCCCATCCCATGCATCCCACCCTCTGGGCTGTGGGGATCTAAAACCTGCTCTGAAGTAACTAGCCAGTGGAGTTCTCCCTGCTGTGTTCTTCTGGTAGCTCACCTGCATGGATAGAGCGGATGGCATTCTTGTCTGCCTCCAGGAAGGAAACCAGGGCCACCATAACGCCCATGGTGCTGGAAAGTGCTTCCTCAGAGCCGTGGCGGGAGTATACAGGCTTCCCTGCCTCACTCAGCACGAAGACGTGCTTCTGATGGAGGCGCCATGCTTCCGTGGCATCCTTCTCATCCCCTTCATCGGTGCCCTCCCCTGGGGGCTCTATAGCAGGCCGGCTGCCTGCACTGGGAGGTCCTGGCCAGTCCTCAGAGCTTCCAGGAAGCATTTCCTCCTGCAGGTCACGGGCCACACCCGTCAACTGGGTACTTAGCTCACTGAAGTCCTGGCTGATCTGGCGCATGTCAGTAGGCAGTGGCGGGGGACCCCGAGCCCCCTCCTCGGGGCTGTCCCCAGAAGCTTGTGCATCCTCTGACTCAGTCAGATCTTCATAGGAACGGGCATGGACAAACATGGCACCCTCCTGCCCAGCACCTGCAAGCCAAAAGCACTGTGCTTAGAGGGCTAGCTGTTGGTAAGCACTCTGCACAGCAAGATACTTTTTTTTTTTTTTTTTTTTTTTTTTTGTGGGACCAGGGTTCAAACTCACGACCTTGCACTTGCCAGGCCACGGAGCTATCCTCCCCCTTTTTTATATTATGGCAGGCTCAGCCTGCCTGGGGGTGGGGCTGGCCCAGCACGTGGTGCCAGGTATCAAACTGCAGTCCCTGTGGTTGCCTAAGCTTTCCTAAGCAGGCGCTGTAGACTGCTGAGCCATCTCACTGGCTGCAATAAATCTTATTATTCATTTTATAAGTAGTATTACTAGATCTCTTTGTTTTCCTTTTTCACAGCAAGGTATTTGATGTGGCCCCTCTAGCGTGGACACCTGCTGCCCTATGAGGCCAACACACCTTGCCTTCCAGCTACTGTGCATGGAGTCTGCAATTTACAGCACATTTGTGTCCTCCCATTACACCTCAAAAAAGACCCAGCCCTCATGGCAGCAAGTGTCTGCCTACCCCTCCACACTTACTTCACAGCACGTCCCCTTGCCCATCCTTTGCCTATGCCAGTCGCACTGGTCTACATCCACGCACTCTCTGAACAACCTTAACGTAGCATGACTTACCTTAGGAACTTTGTATTATTGCTTGCCTGGAAAGCACTCCCACCTGCCCACAAAGGTGGCTGCTTACTATACTTCAGTTCTTGGGGAAGATGTTACCTCCTTAGCTCCAAACCTAGATACTCCATATTCAATCTCTCTCTCCCTCTCTCTTTCTCTTGCTCTCTCTCCGCTCTGTCTCTGTCTCTCTCTCTTTCTGTCTCTCTTTCTCTCTCTCACTGATATCCTTTGGGAAGTGTGCAAGCTATTGTTTGTCTCCCCAAATACAACAGCAATCCTCAAGGGCAGTGTGCAGTGTGCTATGTGACTATCACCTCTCCCCATGTTGGAAACACCACCCATACTTGAATCTCTCTCTGGGGGAAGGCTCCCCTACTCACCCAGGAGCCCCTGATGGACTCCACTAGCCTATGGCTCCCCTAGGACAGGGATGGATGTACCTGGCTCCTTTACTGATTATTTTTGACCAAATGGTTAAACAGATATATTTTGAATCTCTATTATGATTTTGGCACCATATACATATGGAAATGTGACTGTCATGTGCACAAAGAATGTACAATATTGTGGAAGAAAAAGATGGACAACATACAGATAATCACAAAATATTTAGTGTCCTAAAACAGAATTTGGTCATAGTAGGCTCAATCTATGAGGTTGTAACATTTGAGGAGGGGAGAAAGAGCCAGGGAAGTACACTGTGAATACTGAACAGGAGCCAGGGAGCACAGGTTGAGCAGCACAACAGGAAATGGGGACAATGACCACAGGCAGTCAAAGCCCAGTTCTCCATAGCATTGTCAGCCCCAACAATACCCAGTGAGTGATGGAACAAGTGCCTGAACAGGTGGGAAAGAAAGAGTGCTTGGGAATCCCAATCCTAGCTGTCAACTGGCTGGGACTACACAATCTGCCCTTACCTGGCTCCATCCCTTGGGCCAGTCCTGGCGTGGGGCTCTCAGCTCTCTCCACACTCTGTCCATCAGAAGGAGCCAATGTGCCATCAGGGCAGTCACTGCTTCTCTTCCTCTGCACATCAGCAGCCATGCTTTGAGCTGTCCTGCACAATGAACCAAAGCATCACAGAAGATAAAGCACAACTGGTAGAGTCACTAGCATCATCAGCATTGAAAGTACAAGAAAAGTGACACAAATATTTAGGCAATCAGTTATTATGAGTATTCCTTTCTTTTTCTTTTCTTGTATCTTAGTACAGAGTCTATAGGGTCTCACTTTGTAGTTCAGACTCATAGTGATTCTCCAGTTTTCTGCCTCCCACGTGCTGGGATTAGAGTGGCGCGCCACCACGCCCAGTCTCAATCATCATCTCAGCATACCTCAGGGGAAGAGCTGGCACAGCACCCTGGGGATCAAACCTCAGGCGCGCTCTGCGCTCTGCGTAAGCAGGTGCTTTAGTCCACTGAGCTATCAGACTAGCTCTTAGCTGAGAAGGATTTGTTTTTTTTTCCTGGCTCAGGCTGCCTTAAGGGCGGGTCTGATAAGGTATGTAGAGCTAAGAATTGAACCACAGTCCCCTGTGCCTGACTGGGTTTGCCCAAGCAGTCATTTAAACAACTGAGCTAACCCACAAGCTCCCATCCTTTCTAAAATAGTAAATAGCTGGGAGTGTAGCTCAGTAGCACAGTGCCTATTTGGCCAGCGTGAGGTCTCGAGTTCAATTCCTAATACCAAAAAAAAAAAAAAGTAAAATGAGTATTAGCCAGACGTGGTGATATACACCTGTAATCCCAGCATTCTGGGAGGCTGAGGCAGAAAGATTATGCTAGACCCCAGCCTGGGCAACTTAGTGAGACTGTTTCAATAAATAAATAAATGAGGGGCCAGGGAGATAGCTCCTTGGCACAAGTGCCTACCTGGCAAGTGCAAGGTCATGAGTTTGAACCCCAGTCCCACCAAAAATAAAAATTAATAAATAAATGAATAATTAATAAATACATACAAAATAAAAAACTTAAAAGATGCTGTGAAAGTACTGGTTTCAATCCCCAGTACCAAAACAAACATTTTCTTTTCTGATTATGAAGGGAAGATATATTTGTTGCAGAAAACTTGGAAAACCCAGAAAAGTATAAAGAAAGGTCACCATTAGGGCCCGGGGAGATAACTCAGGGGCATAAGTGCCTGTCTGGCAAGTGCAAGGTCCTGAGTTTGATCCCCAGTTCTACAACAAAAAAAAGCGGAAAGGTCACCATCCTCTTCATGTGGTAATCTTTCATTGTGCCTACTTTAGTATCTTCAGTTTTTTGTTGTTTTGTTTTTGTGGGACCAGGGTTCAAACTCACAACCTTGCACTTGCCAGACAGGCACTTGTGCTACAGAACTATCTCCCCCGCCCCAGTATCTTCAGTTTTTTGTGGGTTTTTTGTCTGTTTTGTACTGAAGATTAAACTGGGCCAGGGAGATAGCTCAGTACCATAAGTGCCTGCCTGGCAAGCACAGGGTCCCAAGTTCAATCCCCAGTACTGGGGTAAAAATAAAAAAGATTGAATCAAAGGCCTTCATATGATAGTCGGCCTTTGCTGCCTTTTTAGTCTTTTATTATTTTACTTTAAAAACTAAAGGGCCAGCCAGATAGCTCAGCTGATTAAAGTGCCTGCTAAAGCAGACACAGGGACCTGGGTTTAATCCCTAGCTTGCTGTGCTGGCCCTGTCTCTGGGGGCATGCTAAAAATAGCCACTGAGACTGTGTTTGGTATGCGCCTGTAATCCAAGTGCTTGGGAGGCTGAAAAACAGGAGGATCTCTACGAAGTTGATCTGTGTAGCAAGGTCTCCGTAGACCCTGTACTAAATACATAAAAACAAAACAAAATGAAACACTAAATTAAGTTAAATTTATTTCAAGACATTCACTAAATTGTCCAGGCTAGCCTTGAATCTTTTTTTTTGTCATTTTGAGACAGAGCCTCACTATGCAGTTCAGGCTGGCGTTGAGCTCACTTTTTGTGTCCCAGGCTGGTCTCAAACTCACACTGATCCTCCTGCCTCAGCCTCCAGCCTCTCAAGTGCTGAGATGACAGGCATGTACCACCATGGCTGGCTAGGCTTGAATCTGTTTATTTAATTATTTAATCTTTTTGAGATAGAGTCTCACTGTATAGCTCAGGCTGGCCTTGAACTACCAGCAATCATCCTGTCTCAGCCTCCCAAGTGCTGGGCATTGGCATTGGCATGCCCAGTTATACTTTTTATTTTTATTTTTTATTTTTGTATCTTTTTAGGGAAGAGTCTACAGGGTGTTCAGGATCTTACTAGTAGATGGCACTCATAGTGATCCGCCTGTTTACAGCCTCCTAAGAGTTGGGATTACAGGCAAGCACCACGTCCAGTCTCAATGGCTGTCTCAGTATGCCCGGGAGCGGGGCCAGCATGGCAGGCCCAGGTCAGTTATACATTTTTTTTTTAAAATATTATGGCCTGGCTCAGCCTGCCCTGAGGGTGAGGCTGGCACAGCATGTGATGCTGGGGACCAAACCGAGGTCCCTGCCATTTCCTAAGAAGACGCTTTAGACTGCTTTAGACTGCTAAGCTATCTCACCAGCCCACAGTTATACATTTTTAAAAGATTTTATTTTATTAAAAGTAAAAATATAGGGGGCTGGGGAGATAGCTCCATAGCACAAGTGCCTGCCTGGCAAGTGCAAGGTAGTGAGTTTGAACCCCAGTCCTAAAAAAAATAAAAAATTAAATTAAATTAAAGTTAAAAATATAGCCAGGTGTGGTGGCACACGCCTATATCCCAGCACTTGGGAGGCTGAGGCAGGAGGATTGGTGCAAGTTCCAGACCAGCCTGGGCTACAAAAGTGAGCTCAAGGCTAGCCTGAACTGCATAGTGAGACCCTGTCTCAAAAAGGCAAAAAAAAAAAAAAAAAAAAAAAAAAAAAAAAAAAAAAAAAAAAAAAAAAAAAAAAAAAAAAGAGAAAAGAAAAAAAAAAAAAAATATATATATATATATATATATATTTTTTTTTTTTTTTCAGGACCGGTGTTTGAACTCAGGACCTTGCACTTGCCAGGCAGGCACTTGTACCATGGAGCTATCTCCCTGGCCCCAAAATAAAAATATATTGCTGAGTGTGGTGGTGCATACCTGAAATCCCAGCACTTGGGAGGAAGATGACTGCAAGTTTAAGGGCACTCTGCACTATGCAGTGAATTATAGGCCAATGTAAATTACATGGCAAGACCTTGTCTCAAAACAAAGTACAAAAAATGCAAAATTGTAGGGGCTGGGGAGATAGCTCCGTGGCACAAGTGTCTGACTGGCAAGTGCAAGGTCGTGAGTTCAAACTCCAGTCCTGCAAAAAAAAAAAAAAAAGAAAAGAAAAGAAAAAATTACTTAACAAACTGTTAATAGAAGCTAACACTGAGTGTCAGGGCAGTACCCTAAGTGCATGTGGATTATATTAGGTTATCCTGGCAATCCTCTGTAAGGCAACTCAAGCTAGCTCTGTAGATGAAACAATGGAGAGTTTAAGGTTCTTGCTCAAAGTTACTACAGGAAGGAAGCACTGATATGGGAACTGTAACAATTCTATATCCCGGTATCCTTTATTCTACATTGTTTACATTTTGCCATTTAAAATGGCAGTTGAGGGCTGGTCAGACAGCTCAGCAGACTAAAGGGCCTGCTTCAGCAGATGGAGAGACCAGGGTTTGATCTCCAGTGTGTCATGCTGGCCCTGCACCCCACCCCCCACAGTGTGCTGAGACAGCAACTGAGACTGGGAGTGGTGGTGCATGCCTGTAACCCCAGAGTTTGGGAGGCTGAAAACAGGAGGATAACTATGAGTCCCATCTGTGGAGACCTTGTAGACCCTGTACTAAATACATAAAAAACAAAACAAAAGGTGAACAACAACAACAAAAAAAAATGGCAGTTCATCGGTAATTCTTTTTTATATTAGTCCTTTTAGAAAAAGAAATGAGATATAGCTAATAGGCTTTCCTTCAGGCTGGAGCTGTTTTGTTTCTGACTATCCCTCTGTATTTCTTGAATTTGGAAATCATCCAGACCTAGCTGGGCGTGGTGGTGCATGCCTATAATCCCAGCACTTAGGAGGCTGAGGCATGAGGATTGGTACGAGTTCAAGACCAGCCTGGGCTACAAAAGTGAGCTCAAGGCCAGCCTGAACTACATAGTGAGACCCTGTCTCAAAAAGACAAAAAACAAAGAAAGAAAAGAAAAAAGAAAATCATCCAGACCTAAGCCTTCAAATGACTATAGACTCATGAGAGGTCCTGTGCCTGATCCTAGCTAAACTGCTCTCAAATTCCTGACCCACAAGAGCTGTCAGAGATATAATATGTGGGGGGCCTGCTCCTTAGCTTAGTTGTTTAAGTGTCTCCTCGCCTCCTCAGGCAAATGCAGTCAGTTCCAGGAGATCAGGGTTTAATGCCTAGGCAGTAAGGCAGCCTGAGCCAGCCAAAAAAAAAAGGCCTTCTGATGTTTGAGGCCAGGGAGATAGCTCAGAGGAGTAAGTGCTTGCCTGGTAAGCACAAGGTCCCGAGTTCAATCCCTGGTACTGAAAAAAAAACAAAACAAACAAACAAAAAAAACATTGCCAGGACCAGCCAGATTGCAAGTGGATTAAAGTGCCTGTTTAGGCAGAAGCAAGGGCCAGGTTCTATCCCCCTGCCTGTCCTATCTGCCCCCCACCCTACCAGGGGCTGAGACAGCGAGATTGAGACTGGGTATGAAGGCACTTGCCTATAATCCCAGCACTTGGGAGGCTGAAAAACAGGAATGATCACTACAAGTCCAATTTGTGTAGTGAGACCCTGTAAACCCTGTAGACCCTGTACTAAGTGCATTAAAAAAAGAAAACAAAAGCCAAATTGATTAAGCTTATTATTTAAATAGAAAACATCTACATTTACAGAGGACAACAATATGCATTGTATCAATTACTGGGTATGTACTACTAACAGTGTTTAGAAACTGTCACATTGCTATTTCTTATTAAAAGTAATAAAAAAGAAAACATCTACATTTACATAAAATTTAATGTACATTTAAAATAAAATAATATGTATTTAACATCCCAAATTTCATTCCAAGTAGAATTGATATAAAATCAGTAGGTGACAACAAAGGGGACTTACCTGTATCATTCCTGCTGTTGACACTAAAAGAAAGAGTAGTACTATATCAAAGTAGCCAGCCCGCTGGTGCCGGGCTCCATGGCAGAGCACTCACCTCACATGCAGGAGGCCTAGGTTTGATCCTTGGCACTGGAAAGATGGGAGTGAGGGAAGTAGGGAATGCTCTATGAATTTTGTACCCTAACTCTAGAACTTATTAGGCATATAGTATATACATTTGTTTTCATATTTTAGAAAAATGAGAGGTGAAGTTTGATATGAAAAGCACTATACATTTTTTCCATTTAAAAGAACAACATGGGGGCCGGCGAGATGGTTCAGTGGTCTAAAGCGCCTGCTTGGGGGGGCTCAGGCAACTGCGGGGACTGCAGTTCGATCCCCGGCACCACATGCTGTGCCAGCGCCACCACCAGGGCAGGCTGAGCCAGCCACAAAATGAATAAATAAAGAAACAAACAAACACAACAAGCAAACAAACAAATAAATAAATAAATAAAATTTAAAAATAAAATAAAATAAAAGAACAACATGGGCCAGCGAGATAGCTCAGTGGGGCTAAAGCACCTGCTTAGGCAAATTTAGGCAAGCACAGGGAGCACGATTCTATTCTCAGCATCATATGCCCACCCCTCCTCCCTACTCCCCTACACTCCCCATTCCCACTCCCACAGCAGGCTGAGCCAGCCTCAGAGGCAAAGGCCCATAATCCCAGCACTGGGGAGGCTGAAAACAGAAGGATCACTATGAGTCCAAGCTGCATAGTGAGACCCTGTAACAACCAAATACATTAAAAAATAATAAAATGAAATGAAATAAAAAATAAAATAACAGCACAGTCTGGGGGATATGGCTCAGTGGTAGAGCTCTTGCCTTGCATGTTCAAGGCCTGGGTTTGATCTCCAGCACCACAAAAAAAAAAAAAAAAAAAAAATCAAATCAAATCACAGGGCTGTACTGCATGTCAAGGCCATGGGTTTAATCTATTAAAAAAATAAAAAACCCACAGAAAACAACAAAAAAACTTCTAGTACAGAAAATAATAATAGGGGCTAGGGAGATAGCTCAGAGGCATAAGCACCTACCTGGCATGCACAAGGACCTGAGTTACATCCCTGGCCCTGCATGCCGTGCCAACCTGGAACCCTGGGCACACTGTGCCAGCCTTGGAACTGTATGTGGTAGCACACACCCATAATTCCAGCACTTGGGAGGTTGAGAAGGAGGATCATTTTGAGTTCAAGACCAGACTGGAGGCTACAAAAAGTGAGCACAAGGCCAGCCCAAACTGCACAGAGACCCTATGTCAAAAAGAAAAATAATAATAATAACCTGAACCTGGCAGTGCACAGCTGTAGTTCCAGCACTTAGGAGTCTCAGGCAGGAGAATCGATGTGAATTCAAGTTTAACCTGGACTACATAGTAAATTCTGGCTATCCTGAAATATGCAGTGAGACCTTGTATCAAAAAACAAAACAAGGGGGCCGGCGAGATGGTTCAGTGGTCTAAAGCGCCTGCTTAGGAGGGCTCAGGCAACTGCGGGGACTGCAGTTCAATCCCCGGCACCACATGCTGCGCCAGCGCCACCACCAGGGCAGGCTGAGCCAGCCACAAAATGAATAAATAAAGAAACAAACAAACACAACAAGCAAACAAATAAATAAATAAATAAAATTTAA